>CATIWR010040901.1:0-14530 GCA_949677035.1 Omphalea diandra | reverse complement strand
TATTATTTTTTATCATTATACAATACAATTATATATTCAAATGTGTTATTTAATAAAGGGTAAAATTGAAAATATATTACATATTATTTTTCTTTCCTTTCATAATTAGCTATCCAATCAAGGGAAAATAAAAATTATTTTCCTTTCCCTCCTTTTTATCCAATCATGAGGGAGGAAAATAAGGAGGGAAAATAAAATTTATTTTCCTTCCTTATTTTCTTTCCTCCCTATGGAAAATTGCCAATCACAGGGTTAGAGAAAATAGCTAGTTTAGTAATAATATTGCCGCCAGCTTTGGTTACAGAAATCAATGGAAAATACGCACAAATAAAAAAAAGAAAAGAAAAAAAAAGGTTTACTCAGCTGTTGTATGCTGTGGTCTGCACTAATTTCACAAGATGACTCAATATAGATTTAATTTAAGGAGAGAAAGGTACATCACTTGCCCAGTTGCACCTTACCATAAACCGATGCTAATAAACAAAACCCAATTGACTATTTCCTAAAAACTGTGAACCCATCTAAGTTATAATAGTGACAACATAAGAACAACTCACAAAATTTGTGGGATGAGATTTCTTTGTCTATGCAGGCAATAGGTATGCCTCGAACCTTGAAGAAACAGAGTACAAGTTAAGGATAATTTACCCCCCGAGATAAACACTGCAACTAAAAGTTCACACATACGAATTTGGAGATTGAAATACTGTAACTGAAAGTGCAATTATAACTAATTTCACATCAAATGTAGTTTAAGTCAACAAGAAGGAAATACCTAAAGTAAGTGATCATGACTCTACGTATTTAATTTGAAATATGGGGGTCAATCAAACCTATATATATTTGATGGCTAATGTGGTCCTGATCTATAGATTGATCAAAGTAATTTAATCAATTTAAATTTATAAATTTCAGTATACACAAACACACACAATCAAATATAGACTATGTAGGCTAAACCTCCACACAACAACCATAAATAAAGCAATTAATTGGACAATTATTATGCCAAAAATATTCAAAAGAATCTTTGTACTACTTCCCAGGTATTTAATTTTCTTTAATTAGTTTAATTTCTTTTTTTTTTTTCTTGGATTTTCATGGTAAAAAATACAATCCTAATTGAGTCTCAGAATTTTGTTTTGCTTAAAACCCAAGAAGCATGAAGAATGATAAGCCATAATGAAATTCACCCTTCACCAACTATAGGGTTCAGCACTAGTATTAGGCCTATATATATCTTTTCAACACCCCATCTTCATAATACACATATCAATCATCATATATAGCCCACCCTTCTTTTTTCTATCTAACCCAATCAAACTCACAAACCTTTTTCCTTTCCTCATCTTCTCAACCTATCTTTAGCAAGCAATAATATGTCTAAAGCAAGTGTAAGAAAACAAGTTCTAGAGAAGAACAACGTTTTCTTGAAAGAAAAAGAGAAGCCAACTAGTCACCAAGGCTTTTTCTCTAAACACCTCAAGAAAGTTTATCCGATCGGGCTGCATAGAAGCAACTCCTCACTATCCCTATCATCTTTATCATTATCTTTGTCACAGAACTCTAATGACTCTTCTCTCACAGATTATTCCAGTACTCCACTTGAACAGAAGATATCGTTAGCGCTTCGCTTAATCTCACCATTGGAAAGAAGAGAAGTCCCTTCACCGGTGTTTGTCTCTAAGAATGTTCAGCAGCAACAGCAACAAAGCAATCAGGAGTCTAATGGGGGCGAGTTGAAGAGGTGCAATTGGATTACAAAGAATAGTGGTAAGCATACACCCAATTTTTCTTTCTCACACACAGCACTTGAAATTCTTTTATTGGAAAAACTAATCCTTAAGAGCACACTAGAGAGATTTAATTTGTGAACTAGCTTAAAGATATTCTGATCAGATATATTAAAAAATACTAAATTTGAAAATATTATTAATTATTTTTTTATTTGAATTTGTATATATATATATATATATATATAAAACGTTCATAGAATATAGTACATGAGCTGTTGCTTGAATGCTAAATCTTATGATGACATTTTGTGGAGTGGTTAGAATCCAAAAATCTCTGCATGAAGCAGAAAACGAAGGGAAATTTTGTTAAATGGTCAACCTTTGGTAAGTAAGAAACTCGTGAAGAAGCTTTTGCATTTCATTTTCCCTATTTTAGTAGTTACGAGTAACAACACCAATTAATAAAAGAAACCAAAACCAGCATATGTTAGTTTTGTTAGAAGTCGAATTTGTTTCATATTTGCTAAGTTATTAGACTATTATGGTGTATATATGTGAACTGGGTATCCTCTTCTTTAAGTTAGGTTTTGAGAATGAATTCTACCCAATTCTTATTTTTCTTTATTTTGTTGAGTTCAAATTTATTTAAAAAACAGTGAAGAGATAATTTCTTATAAATTTATTGAATACGGCATAAACAATTCTATTTAAATTAACTCAGAAAAATAATGTTCTAAAATAAATAAAGTGTAAATTCACGGACTACAAAATAATAATAATAATAAAAGATTTGGCGTTGCTATTATGGCAATTATCAAACAAAAAAATAAATAGAAACTGATAATTTCTGTTGCTTCAACGCATTAAATTTGTTACGCATATGAACAGATTCCAGTATTAATTCCACCTTGCACCAATATTCATTTTTAATGTAAAACAGATAAAGTGTACGTTGCATTTCATGACGAAGGCTGGGGGGTTCCTGTCTATGATGATAAGTAAGTGATTATTAATTACCAATATGTTTAGTTGTATTAATATTCAAAAGAAACCTACTAAAAATAAGTAAATATATGAAGTGGTGTGGTATACCAACTTTACTAATTGAGATTATAATTACTTGTAATCTAATAATAAATAGCCAATTGTTCGAGCTGCTTGCTTTGTCCGGTATGCTGATGGACTACAATTGGACTGAAATTTTAAAAAGAAGAGAACTATTCAGGTATATATATTTATCTTTTCTTGTCTTATTTGGAATTGGACCACACTGATTATTCAGTTAATTATATTATTTTATACGTTTAGTAAGTAGTAGATGACAAGTGACAATGATTTTCTGCTGAATAAATCCATAGAGAAGCTTTTGCTGAATTTGATCCCAAAACTGTTGCTAAAATGGGAGAGAAAGAAATCACAGATATAGCCTCCAACAGGGCAATCATGTTGGCTGAGAGCAGAGTAAGGTGCATAGTAGACAATGCCAAATGCATCATAAAGGCAAGTCTCTATGACTTTCTATTAATTAATTAAGATATTTTTTTACATTATTTGCTGCAGTGATTTGTTGAGAACATTTTATGAAAAATTATTAACGTCTCTAATACTCATTAAATCTGATTTTATACTATATAGATCGAGAAGGAATTTGGATCATTTAGTAGCTACATTTGGGAGTATGTAAATTACAAACCGATGATTAATAGATATAAATATCCAAGAAATGTTCCTCTAAGGACCCCGAAGGCAGAAGCGCTTAGCCGGGATCTACTGAAACAAGGGTTCCGGTTCGTCGGTCCAGTGATAGTGTGCTCATTCATGCAAGCAGCAGGGTTAACCATTGATCATCTTGTTGATTGTTTTAGGTATGGAGAATGTGTAAGCCTAGCAGAAAGACCCTGGAGGCACATCTAATTAACATTAGTTAATTACACCACTTAATTTAATTATAAACTCTTTCAAGAGAGAAATCTCAAAAGGGTTGTAAATGCAAAGTGATATGTGCTTCTTGATCTTCTGGTAGCATATATTATAACCCTTTATCCTAAGATTGTGCATGAAAAAATTGGATTGGACTCTGTAGCTCCTTTATAATGGGATTTGCCAGTAATTTTGATTTATTATTTTTTTGTTAATTTATAATTCCAACCTTTCTGTCTGCAATGTATAAAACATAATGCTTAATTATTTGTTTCTAATGTGATTTTTGACTTCTTTCCTACATATTCTTTTTTATGTTATTAAATATGATTTTAATATTATATTTATGAGCTTCAACTACAAATGTGTATAATTATAGCTAAACCAATTGATACATTATTCCATATATTAGCAACAAAGTAATATTTTAAGTGATTACTAGAATTTGCTTATTTCTTATTTATTGGGATTTAATTTCTGAGATCACGATTTAAAGAAATTAATTTTTTGGATGCACTAAATTAATGTTGAGTGCACCTTTAAAATTGGAATTTAATTTCCATTGATACATAAATATATTCAAAAATTAATTTTGAATGCACTAAATTAATGAGAGTGCACTCTTAAAATCTCCTAAAAATAGATTTAATCTTAATTAATATTTAAACAAATATCAAAATATCCAATTCATATATATTCATTCACATATAAACAAATAAAAGGGGAATTTCGGGAACAGTCGTATTTTCGGTGGCAATTTTGTTGTTTCGCTGGAATCTGTGGTTGTTTTATTATTGGCTAGAGCAGTGGTGAGAGTGTAAATATAAGATCATAGTTTGGCCTGTTCTAACATTTTGGATATGAAACGACGCCGTATATTGGACTTATCATTGAGACAAACGTTATTACAGTGGCGTGGTTTGGCCTGCTGCCCCTTTGCGAGCAAAACGATGCCGTGTTAGAGCTGCAGAGAATTTGGGCCCGCATGCCATGGCTCTCTGATTTAGTTTTCTTTGGGCTTTGTTGGTTTTTCATGCGCATTTGCCCATTTTGCATTGTAGGGATTGAATATATGGTTTCATTTATGTGGTTGTCTCCCTCAACTTTTTCTGTAGTTTTTTTCCTTTTCTTTTCTGAAAGTGTTGGCCCTTATTAATGCCTTATTCTTTTATTTTCGCCATGGTTGTTCCCCGGAGGTGCAGCTTCGGGTTTCCCTTTTCCCCTTCCCTGTTTAAGTTTGAGCTGAATTATTGATTTGCCATGTGTCTACTGTCGAATTTGGACCGGTTGTGTGTTATTCCTCGGTTGAAATAATGGAAGATGGTTAGACAATTTTTTTTTCGTTGGAGCGGTGGGCGCTTCTCTGTGTTTTTTTTTTTTTTTTCCCAAATATACTGGGCTTATATTAATGAACAGGTTTGACACTTTTTCCCTTTTTTGGGGTTTTCCCTGGCCTTTCTCCTGTGTATAAGAAACTGAGAAAATGTGATAAGGGAGTGCAATTTGGGTGGGCTTTTGTTCTGGTCCAACATGTGGACCTGAATCAACCACTAAAATTTAATATGTTATTTTGTTCTCACCGAGTACAAAAGCAGTTAATTTTCATGACTCTCACAATCTACTAATGTGATACCCTCCACGATGGAAACAGTGTCAAGTGAATTGTTTTAATCAGTCATCTCCTTACTTGGATGTTAAGTCTGTACCATGAGGTATATTGTTTAACCTAACCAGAGCTGAATAGTTCTACTTGTCCCCAGTATCTACTATGAGATTTATTTTTATTTTTAAACCTAATCAAAGCTAAATTGTTCTCTCTTCCCCAGTTAGCCTCTTTTCCCATAAATAACTCATATCACGATTGGTCCCCCAACCAAAGCCATTTATTTTCTGCTTTTACTCTTTGCTTCTGGTTCGTTCTTGCTTCTTATTCTCCCTATCCTCAAGTTCCTCTTTGGCATCGCAATTTGCTACCGAGTAGGTTTGTCAAGGTAGTGATTATTTTAATGCTTTTCATAATGTGTTAATCTCCAATAGATACAGTTTTTTCCCGTTTGATGTAGATGTTATAGTAAAGGATTTAGTGCCATCATTAACAAACTATGGGTTTTTATGGATTAATAAATTAATACATTGATTTGCTTTTCCTCTTCGTATTGTTGACTTTGTTTTTTCCCTTTCCCTGGGGTTTGTTGTTTCCTTTCGTGTTTAAAGTGGTTAAGGTTGTGGCTTCAAGTGTTAAAATTTTATATGGGCTAATATTAATTATTGATTTATTTTAATTCTTTATAAAACAGACTAGATAATATAGTTTATTGATTAATAGGTAAGTCTAATCAAATTGTGATCAAATGAATTATGGACTTATTGACAATAATAATCCATTTTTGATAATTTATCTTAGAAATAACATTGAAAACTTTTATATGGGCAAGTTTTCAACCATACTTGATAAAGAAGGAAGTGGTATAACACTTTTGGTGTGTCGATATGGAAGACAGTCATGTGTATACCTAATTTAACATAGATCTGTAATGGGTGAGCCTGTTAAATTCATTATAAATAGACTAAGTCACCTTTTATGTCTTCTAACCCTAACCCTAGGCATTACACCTATTTATAGCAGTCTTGAGAGAGAGAGTTAAGGGGAGAAAAATTTAGTCCTCAATTTTCATTCTTCTGATCTATTTCTTTTGTGTTTAATTTTAGTGGTTGAAATGATGACTCAAAATAATTTCGGATCTAACGCGTAAACAGGTAGGAAATTCGTTTCCGCTTAACTATTGATTGGTGTTCTAAATTCATGTACTATACCCTGAATAAATTTTTACATGTGATATCAGAATTTGAGATTATAAATGATTTAGAACCCTAAATATTTTGTATTGATAATTAAATTATGAATCTATTTATTTGTTTTATCTGAAAAAGAGATTAAGTAAAAAAAAGGTGGTAAAGACTGAACCATAGTTGGCAGTCTTTTTACTGAAATTCCCATGAATAAAAGTTGAACTGCAAATGCAGCTAGCTGAAATCAAACAAAAAAGTTGACTTTTTTATCGACCGTTTGTTAAATTTCCTATAATTCCCACATTTTGGCTCCTTCCCTTTTCTTTGTTATGTCAATCGGTCTTTATATATATATATATATATATATATATATATATATATTGGTGATTTATATACAGTTAATTGTCAGTTTATAATTTAGTGATATTAGATTTGTAATAAAATAAATAATAAATATTTGATTTGTATATATAAGAGATAATAATCATGTATTTAAAATTAAAGTATATTGTGTTTGGTATCTTATATAGATTTGATATATATATTTGCATTTGATATGTATTTTAATTGAGTTTTTATTAATTTCTAATTAAAAATAATTTATGAGTTGATATGGGTGTTACAACCAAAGTGAAATATCCATTGAAATTTAGAGTTATTTTTAATTTTTTGCGAAAAGATAACTTTGAATTAATATATATAATAATCTGCCCAAAGAGGGTTATTAGATGCATTGATTTTGAGAGTGGGTGTTACAATGAAGTTATTTGTGTTAAAAGTTGCATTAATCTAGAGAGTCTGTCTGCCCAAAGGGGATAAATTCTTAAAAACTAGTGTAATCTCGATTGTGTGCTTCATAACTAAAAATTTTATTGTTTGTGCATATTTTATTCAAAAGGAAATATGTAGTGATACTATAATTTTCTAGATTGTGTAAATTGTAACTTTAATTTTGTACATAGCTCAATTCTACTACATGCTTTTGTTTTTTGTTTTTTTGTTTTTGTCTTAAATAATCTCCTTTAATCTCAACAATAGTACTGCGATTGTTGAACTCTTGACTAGCACAAACTTTAAGAGGTGGAAAAGAGACATTCAATTTATTTTGGGAATAACTGACATGGATTATGTTATTTATGAGGATGAGCCTACTAAACTCACCCATGAAAGCAATATGGAGAAAAAGGCATCACATGCTAAGTGAGAAAGATGTAATCATCTTAGTCTTATAGTCATGAGGAAAACTATTCCTGAATACGTTAGGAGTAGTTTGCTCACTGATGTTATTGTTAAAATTTTTCTTGCTGCTGTAAAAGATAGGTACTTCATATTTGATAGGGTTGAAGGTGAGACTCTTATGAGTCCATTAACCAGGATAAAATACAACCATAGTGGGAGTGTGAAGGATTACATTCTAAATATGGTTCACCTTCAAACCAAATTTAGGGGTCTTAAATTTGAGATTTTGATGAATTCATAATTCACCAAGCCCTAAACATTTTGCCTCCTAAATTTAGTCAAACCAAGACTATCTATAACACCCAAAATACTACTTGGACCATTAATAAATTTGAGGAAAAGAAAATTAAGAAATAGAAGGTCGAGATTGTCATGATAGAGACACAACCTAAGGTTAATCCTAAAAAAGATAAGGGCAAATCTAAACCTAATTATTATATTCCTAAGAAAAATCAGAATTTTAAATGGCAATAAATATTTTATTACCTTCATTGATAACTTTTCCTATTATGACTATTTATACTTGATAAAGGAGAAATCTGATGCCCTTGGAATATTCAAATTTTTCAAAATTGAGGTTGAGAAACAATTAGGAAAAATCATTAAAATTATGAGGTATGATCATGGGGGTGAATATTATGGCAAATATGATAAAACTAGACAACATATGAGATCATTTGCCAAATATTTGCAAGAGTGTGAATAGTTGCCCAATATACCATGTCTGGTAGTTCTGAACAAAATGATATTACTGAAAGGCACAATCATACTTTGAAGGATATAATGTGGAGCATGATGAATAGTTCTAACTTACCTGAATTCTTATGGGGTAAAACTATTAAAATTGTCCTTTATATTTTGAACAGTATCCTTTGTAAATATATACCGAAAACACCTGTTGAGTTATGGACTAGTAAAAAACTTAGTTTAAACCATTTTTGTGTTTGAGGTTGTCCTGTTTTATATTTGGTGTTGTCCTACCGAGGATAGAATATATAATCCAAATGGAAAAAGACTGACCTTAGAACTTCTCGTTGTTACTTTATTGGCTATCCAACCCATTTTAAAGAATACAAGTTCTATTGTCCTACATGTGGCACAACGATTATAGAGTCCATGACTATAAAGTTTTTAAAGATGGTTGTTGTTGATCTAGATATTTCTCAACCACCTATTCATGATGTACAAAGTGAAACTGCAATCATTCTTTTAGCTTCATTTCATGAAAAGATTATAATGGTTCCTATTCAAGTAGGTAGTGATGGTAAGGGTGAAGTTCATTTTCCTCTTCCTATTAAGAATCCTTTAGAGTCTGTTGTAGTTGAAGCATTACCTGTTAGAAGTCTATTAGGGCAAGAAGGTCAACAATTTTAAATGATTATGAGGTTTATCTTGATGAAGGTGATTATCATATAAGTCATGTTGTTGATCATGTATCTTATGATGGGGCTGTTAATAGTATTCATTTTGATTTATGGATTGATGCTATGAAAGATGAGATGACATCAATGAGTCATAACGGATTTGAAAACTGATGGAACTTCCTTCTAATCATAAACTCATAGGTTGCAAATGGGTATTCAAAACTAAGTAGGATTCTAAAGGAAAGGTTGAGAAATTTAAAGCCAGATTGGCTACTAAGTAGTTTACACAATGTAAGGGTATTCATTATAATGAGACTTTTTTCCCTGTTTCCTTTAAAGATTTCTT
Organism: Omphalea diandra; assembly: GCA_949677035.1. Lineage (NCBI taxonomy): Eukaryota > Viridiplantae > Streptophyta > Magnoliopsida > Malpighiales > Euphorbiaceae > Omphalea > Omphalea diandra. The sequence goes on along the minus strand of CATIWR010040901.1, from coordinate 5,135 downwards.
TAGGATAATTATGGTATTAGTTGTTCATTTTGATTTAGAGTTGCATCAAATGCAACCTGAGGGTTTTAAGAAAAGTGGTAAAAAAAAACACTTGATTTGTAAGTTGAAGAAATCTATATATGGTCTCAAACAAGTTTCTCAGCAATGGTATCTCAAATTAAAAAAATCTATATATGGTCTCCAACAAGTTTCTCATCAATGGTATCTCAAATTTGATGAGGTAGTCACTTCACTTGATTTCACAAAGAACAAGATAGATCAATGCATTTACCATATGATTAGTGAGAGTAAATTTATACTTTTTATTCTCTATGTTGATAATATTTTGTTAGATAGTAATGGCATGAAGATGATGTGCGAAACTAAACAGTTACTCTCTAGGACTTTTGATATGAAAGATTTTGGAGAAACATTTTTTTTCTTGGGTATTAAGATTCATTGTGATCGGTCTCGTCATTTATTAGGTCTTTCTCAAAGGGCTTACATTGATCGTGTGCTCAGTAGATTCAATATGCAATCTTGCAAAGGTGGTGATACTCTTGTTGTGAATGAAGATAAATTTAGTAAATAGCAATGCCCTAAAAGTGATATAAAGAAACAACCCGTGAATAATATTCTTTATGCCAGTATTATTGGCAGCTTGATGTATGTCCAAGTGTGTACAAGACCAGATATTGCATGCATTGTTAGCATTCTTGGTCGATATCTTTCTAATCCTGGGTGGGATCATTAGGTAGTTGCTAAGAAGGTAATGGGAAACTTGCAAAAGAAGAAGGATTATTAATTGGTTTATAGGTGAGTGGATGATCTTGAAGTAGTGGGGTATTCAAATTTTGATTTTGCAAGTTGTCGAGATGATATGAAGTCCACTTCATCTTATATTTTTATGCTTGTTGGTAGTGTTGTTTCGTGGAAGAATGTTAAACAAACCCTCACAGCTTCTTCTACTATGCAAGCTGAGTTTGTTGTTTGTTATGATGCTAGCACACAAGCTATATAGTTGAAGAATTTTATTTTTGGGTTACTTGTGGTCAATTCTATTGCTAGGCCACTTTAAATTTATTGTGATAATAATGTTGTTATGTTCTTTTATAAGAACAATAAGAGTTCAAGTGGTTCTAAGCATATGAAAATTAAATATCTTACAGTTAGAAATTTAGTAAAAGAAATGAGACATTGAGATTGAGTACATTAGTACTGTTTTGATGTTAGCTGATCCTCTAACCAAAGGACTTAGACCTATAATTTTCAAGAAACATGTTAGTGATATGGGTGTTGTAGAGTCTTTTGATGTGTTTGATTAATGAGCGTTTTGTGCTTGTAATTAAACATCTAAGTTAGATAATTTCGTTACATTGCCTATTCATATATATTTATTTATGAGTTAAGTATTTTGTGGTTGTTTGTTATGCACATTCAATATATATATAAAGCATACTATGAGTTATGCATGATGTGCTTAAAATTAGTGTAATTATCTTAAACTATATTAATTAGTTTCCAATTGTGTTTCTGAAAACAAAGACTGAGACATATATTGTGTATATTTCTAAAATGGGAAAAAAAAAAAACCTTATTGTGATGTCTTGTGAGTTTCTTTTGTGCATTTGAATATGTGCGAAAGAAAAATATTTGGAGGACTGACGATAAAAATAGTATATTGATCACATGTGAGTGTTATTTTCTTGCTACACTGTCATATCGAAATACTGGTCTGTTAAGTTATCAATATTTGTAACTATAGATTGGTACTATGTCAATAAGGAATATAATTACTGTCATGATCCGATATTGATAATTTAATGTAGATAAGATTATGTTTAATGTATCATTTTGTATCATATTGATAATTTAATGTAGATAATCAATAAACTATATGTCTTCTAAAATTTTGTGCCTTCATTTGAGTTTAAAGTATTTAGTTCGAAAGTCATTTTCAAAATATTTTTTCATAAAATATAAAAACGTCATAATTAATATTGTCCACATGGGAGAATATTAAAATTTTATCTGAACTAATATTAATTATTGGTTTATTTTAATTTTTTATAAAACCGACTAGATAAGATAATTTATTGATTAGTGGGTAAGTCGAATTAAATTGTGATCAAATGAGTTATGAGTTTATGACATCTTTAGTGGTCGATATAAAAGATGATCATGTGTATGTCTAATTTAAATTGTTAAATTCATCACAAATAAGTTAAGTCTCATTTTCTGTTTTTCAATCCTAATCCTAGCCGCTACGCCCATTTTGTAGCCATATTAAGAGAAGATCAAGGAGAGAAAGATTTAGTTTTCGATTTTTATTTTTCTGATTTATTTCTTTTGTGTTTGATTTCAATAGTTGAAATTATAGATCAAAACAATTTCGAATCTAATGCACAAATAAATACAAAATTTATTTTCGCTTAATTATTTATCAGTGTTCTAAATTTATGCATTAGATTATGAATAAATTCTTACGTCAAGTTCTGTATGCCCATATCCGTTCCCCAACTTTTACGCGATAGATTTGGCCCATGTGGTGTCTTCCTAATACGTTTCGAGAGCTTGAGTTGGATATGGATCCATCCTTTATGGCGCCATTTAACAGTGCGGACTAGTATTAAGCCTTTCCCCTTCCAAGCAGTTACTTTTTCCGTTTAACACACACGAGGCCTAGAGAGTTACAAAAAAAATCATAGGCTGACTGTTTCTGACCACATTGATCCTCTTGCTCTCCTTTGTGTGCCCCGGAGAAAGATGGACCAAACCATATTGTGGGGTTGTTCTTATGCATGCGATTTATTTTACCTTTTTCAAATGGTGATTCATGTATTTAAACACAACATAAATTGTGGTTCAATGGGAATCAAAAATAAAAAAAAAAAGAAAAAAGAAAATTATTATGCCATATATATATATATATATATATATATAGAGAGAGAGAGAGAGAGAAACACTATATGCTTTACACACACACACACACACACATATATATATATATAAAGTGATGAACGATGGACTAATTCTCTAATCATGATTTCGATACTTGAACATTTTGTAATATCTATTATGTTGTTTGTTAAATACTCAAATCCTATGATTTAATTTTTGTGTTGGGTTTTTTTTTTTCCCCCTCTGGTAGAAGATTTCGTACTCATTAATTGAATCATATGTAATGTCAATACTTTATTTCCTGATGTTTAATGACAGCCATTTCATGCTACATGATTTGTATTTTGTTTGGGAACATTGAATTATACAGATAGATATAAATATCTAAGTATACAAACAGTTGAGAAGTAGAAGTTTAGCATATTATTAGCCATTTCAGTTTTTTTTTAATCTACTTAGGATACTTGATTTCCTATTTGCCTAACACTTTAATTATTAGCTTGGTTTAGCAAGTTACATAAATGTTTATAAATGAATAAAATGACATACTAATTAATATAAGAAAATAGTAGCACTAGATGTTACATGCCATTAAATCTTTGGTTCGTTTAGGATTCTTGCTATCCTATTTGCATGCGTTCTCTAATTGTTAACCCAGTTTGGGAAGCTAGAGATTTTTTTCGTTTGTTTTAAAAAGAAAATTCTGGATTGCTTTTTTATTGGCCAAACGAATTATTACATGTCCTAGAAATAGCAAGGAAACCGGGAAACTCCCTGCTTTTTTACATATATAAAAAGTAATGCACGATGCCCTAATCTATATATAGTAATAAAAGCTAAAAGTCAGCAAGCAGCATAATTTGGTGCAATTTTGCGGTTTCTTTGAAATTGGGGGGGCAGATTTTGTTTTTTGCGTGCATTTGGAGAGGTATAATTGTCTATGAGAAAGAGTGAAACGGTTGAACTGGCTTTTGCCTTCCTCAGACAAAAGAGGAAAACAATGTCGTATTTTAAACGTATTTTATTTATATTAAACACGTAAAATATAAATTGATAAATAAATTTCATAAAATTATAAAATTTATTTATATTACATACACTCTTAATATAATATTAGCCCATAAATTTTAAAATTAAATTAATTAAAATGAATGATTGATAGGACGCTGGATATTTAAACTTTGGTTCAAGATCAGAACTCTATCATTTGGAACTTTGGTATTGATTGCTAGGTCTGATGCCTCTAATCTCTTTCAGCTTAATGTTTCCTTTCTTTTTCATTCCTTTTTTTTTTTTTTTTTTTTGGGTAGAACTTTTGATTCCTTTTTTTTTTTTTTTTTCTAAAGTTCAGCTTATATAATATTTGATACATTGATTCCTAATCTAATTAAATTAATATTTGATATATTGGTTCCTAATCTAGTTAAATTAGTCTCTAATATGTGCATTATGCATATTGTGATTGAATTATTTTATTATGATTTTAATATAAAATTTATATTAAATTATGTTATAACCAAATTTATATATTAATTGACTATAAAATAATATATTCTAAATATTTTTTCTTTTTTTAAAATTAATCTTTTAATATAAAATTTATATTATATTGAAATTATTATTTTATTTTAAATTAATTTTTTATTATATAAAAGTTTTAAAAAAGATGTGATAAAATAATTAATTACGTGACACTCCTAAACATGATGAATTTAATAAACTAAAAAAATAAAATAATTTATGTGACACTCCCGAACGTGATGCTGCATTTCATATTTTCATACGTAAGGTTATCAAAGTTAAAAGGTAAAAATAAAATAAAATTTTTATCATCACTTCTTTTCTAAAATTTTATTTATTTATTTATTTTTTGGTTAAAGGTATTTTTTAGTCTTGTGACTTCTTCTTTTTTTTTTTTTTTGATATTTATTTTAATAAATGCAAATTTATTTTTTTGTAAATTTATATTTTTATTTATTTTAAAATTTGAACGAAGTTTTTAGTTTTTTTTTTTATAAAATTTTGACTTTTTTTATGTACATATATAATTATCATTCTTTATAAGATTAATTAATAAAATATTTATTAAATCATGGTGTTATTAAAACATATTTATTTAAAAATATAATCACCAAGCAAAATATGTATATCACTACTGTACCAAGTCTAATATTCTACCAGTAAAGGCTATATATATATATATATATATATATATATTTTAACAAAAAATATAAAATTATTATATAATCAAAAAA
>CATIWR010040880.1:0-18404 GCA_949677035.1 Omphalea diandra | reverse complement strand
AAAGGCTTAGTTCATTTCTCTTGAAAAATGATTTTGAGAAAAGAAAGGTGGACACCACACTTTTTGTCAAAAACACAAGCATGATACATTAATCATTCAAATCTATGTTGATGATATTATCTTTAATGCTACTAATGAATCTCTTTGTGAGGATTTTTCTCAATGTATGACTAGGGAATTTGAAATGAGCATGATGGGAGAGCTCAAGTTCTTTCTCGATCTATAAATGATCGATTTCTTGAGAAGCATCTTTACAACATTAGAGAGATAAGTGATTTAGATGTTTCATGTTTTGTTGACATAACAAATTTCTTAGCAGGTGACACTCTACCAAAGGGAATGTCTCATCATCAAAAGAGAAAGTTCTTTTTGGACTTAAAGAATTACTTTTGAGAGGACCCTTGCTTATTCAAAATTTATGCGAATCAAATTGTGACGAGATGTGTCCCAACTTTATAAGGATGGGAAATCTTAGAGCATTGTCATGCTAAACTTGTTGGAGGACATTACAGTGTAAATAAGACAGCCCAGAAAGTCTATAAATAAGGTTTCTATTGGCTAACTATCTATAAGGATATCCAAAGGTATGTAGAGCAGTGTGATAATTGCCAACGCTTAAGTGATATCTCTTGTCATAATGAAATGCCTCAAAACTATATTTTCGTATGTGAAATATTCGATATTTGGGGTAGTAACTTCATGGGTCCCCTTCCGAACTTCATTTGAAAATAAATGCATCCTAGTTTCTATAGATTATGTTTCTAAGTGGGTTGAAGCACAAGATTTACCCACAAATGATGCTAAGATTGTAGTTAAGTTCCTTAAGAAGTTTTTCTCACATTTTAGTGCACCTCGAGCAATAATAAGTGATAGGGGTACTCATTTTTATAATGTGCAATTTGAAAAGGTGCTTAAAAAGTATGGTATTACACAGAGTCACAACCCCATATCACCCTCAAACAAGCGGTCAAGTTGAGCTAGTTCATAGGGATCTCAAACGAATTCTTAAAAAGATGGTTACACAATCTTGGAAAGATTGGTCCATTAAGTTAGATGACGCTATTTTGGCTTATATAACAACTTATAGAACAACTATTGGTACTACGCCATATAGGTTAGTTTATGGAAAAACATGTCATCTACCCGTATAACTTGAGCATAAATCAAATTGGGTTGTAAAACTTCTTGATTTTAATTTTGACCTTGTAGGTGAGAAGCGAAAACATCAAGTGAATGAACTCTAGGAATGACGATTGATCGTAGATGAGAACTCTAAATTGGATAAGGAGAGGGCCAAGAAGTATCACGATAAGAGGATTCGTCAATCCAAGTAGTTGAATGAAGGAGATCAAGTACTTTTTTATAACTCTTACCTCAAATTATTTTCGGGTAAGCTCAAATACAGATGGTCCGAACCATTCACTGTCAAACAAAATTTTCCTTACGGCACGATCGAGGTAACTCATCTTGAAAAAGGTACATTTAAAGTAAACAGTTAACATTTGAAGCTCTATTTTAGAGGGGAGTTCAATAAGAAAATGGTCTATGAGAAGTTAAAACTTCTTAAATTTGAGTAAAATTGCTCATAGCTCTAACAAGTAAATGCTTTTTTTTGTAAAAAAAAAAAAAAAAGAAGATGTGCAGTTTCTGCCATACACATGTTCGTGGCATCGCACAAAGGATTCTTAAAATCCCTTTGTGGTTGTGCTTATGCGGTCTAGGCTACACATATGTGCGATTAGGACCGTACATGGTAAAAAAAAAAAAAAAAGAAGCACAAGAGTAGAATCTATGTTGTTTAGGGCTGGTCATGTGCACATCACCGCACATGGTTGTTGCTGGATATATATTCATATTTTATTAAAAAAATTTTAAACCCCATAAAGTTTCAGTCATCCCTTCATAAATCCTTCCTATTTTGCAATTACTCTTCATCAAATTCCCTTCAAACAACTCCATAGTTAATTGCACATCAACACAATCTCGACCAGGATCCGACCGCACCCTCCTCATCCTCAGCTGACCCAAAACTCGGCCATTACCCTCCTCCATTTCGTTTCCTGACCTGGATATAGCCGACCACTTCTCACACCCTTAACCTTAAGCTAACTCGCACCTTCCCTCATCCACTCCAACTCGGACCGCACCCACCACCTATCATAACCATCCCACTCCATACACAACTAACTCCCAAACCTCGATCATCAAGACAATTATAACCAACTCTTGACTCCATACTGCACACACACCATCCCAACCCGAATTTGACGGCATAAAACTAACTCCTTTTTCCAATTTGTCTCCATTACACACTTCACTTTTTAGGAGTTTTTCTGGTATGTCCTTCCTATTTATTATTTATTATTTATTACTTGTTAGTCAATTCCAATTTTGCTTTAGAACCTAAACTTGTGCTTTTACTCTTACTGGTGCTTTATTGCATGTGATTTTGTTTGGGTATTATCTTGCTAGAATACTCTTTTGATATTGATATTCCTTCATTGTGAGTTGTTTGCCTTGTCATTATATCATTGCATCACCTCTCATGTCTCGGCGTCAACCTTCAAAATGCCATACCCAACTCGCTACCAATTTCTATGACACATGATTTACTTCTATGGTCAATTCGAGTTGGTACGATTAATATATTCTTAATAAATTCATTAGTGAATGATCTATTACTTGAGATGTTGATACTTCACTTTACATTCTAGCTGCATTTCATACGTTAGGATGGGAGCGAATCTTGAATTTTCAGGGTCAATATTGCCTTCAATTAGTACATGAATTTTATGCTAACATTGAAAACAAAGTGGTCAGGAATTATTTGGAGATTCATTCTTTTGTTCATGGGTAGAGAGTAGTGCTCACTTGCGCTTCACTTGCGTCATTTTTAGGAGTTATAAATGCCGACCCTCTACTTGTTTTAGGTCATAATAGAATCACCAATCAGCATGGCATCCTAAGTGATGGGACTTTTCATTTGTCTAGAGCCACTTCTTCATTAGGCTTAGTTACGTGATACCAACGAGACCATTCACGATACTTAGCTAAGCACTTGGATGCCCGTTCTAGAGTGATAATTACATTGCTTACATTTAATGTTTTTCCCAAGGCTAGTGCTCTTAATGAAGTGTGCCTTAGTGATATTTGCCTTGCATAAAATGATCCATGGTTTAGGTGATATTGAAGGTGTCCTTTTAGCTCCCATTTTAATCACATACATTCGTGATGTTGTTCGTCACTAACGGTCAAGAAAAATTTTTGTTTTCTCTCATCCTCTTAACCAATATTTTTGCAAGTTTAGATGTTGATTTTACAGGCGTGTACATGATTCTTATGGAGTCACCAATAGTTGTTGATACACTCTGCCACTTAAGCTTCTTTTCTACTGATCACACTCACACTTGGTCGTCTACTATCCTCAATCTCTCTCACCATTCGAGGATGATGCCTTTGCTGATAAAGGGCAAACAGGGCCATCACAGGAACTTCAACCAGAGGTTAGACAACCTATCCAATGTCTACTTTCTCACCTACTTAGTGACGTTTGCATACTACATGAATGCCAAACTTGCTTGGAAGATGTGCAAACCCAAATGTCTCAACAATTGGCTCAACATGGTGAGCTCCTCATTCAAATTCAGGATTATGTGTGTCGTCTTCTTCTGTCGTCTCCACCACCTGCACCTTGAAATTTCAGAGAAGTTTAATAGTTCATTTATTCTTTTTCTTTTTACTTTTTAGTATGTTATTTGTTTGTTTGTCATGCTAAAAATTTCTTCTCCACATTGGGGACAATGTGTCTAAAGTGTGGGGGAGGGTTTGTATTGTTTGATAATTTTGTTTTTATTTGTTCCTATTTTATTTTACTTTCTTCATTTATATATATTATATAAAAATTTTTTTTGATGTTTTATTTGTTTTATTGTGTGAATGACTCATTATTTATTTAGTAGTTCCCTCATTTTCATCTTAACTTGGTCAAAAATATCTAGCTATGCCTGGGATTTACTTTCTTAATTTGTAAACCTTGTTTTCTACCATAGATATTTAATTGTCACTATCTTTAAAGAAAATCTTAAGGTTTGGAAGTTTACAAATTCTTAAAAAATTAAAATTCATTTTTTTACACTATAAAAAAAGGTTTGAACCTCTTTTCCTTGTAATATGCTTAATTTTGTAAATTTGTTATTGAGTTAGTCCTTAAATAGTGCTAGAGTCTCTAGAACTTGATTTGTTGTCATTTTGAGACCTCATTATCAAATACAAGCATAAAAATAATTAAGGACTTGTTCTTGTTTCATTCTACATCTACCCTTTTTATCCATTTAGTGAGCCCTATTAAGCCTACAAGAACCCTATTTTTTTTTATTTATAATCCCATGTTTAGCCAGCCAACGAAACCTAGTTCCTTAAAATATTAAATTAATCATGTTTGCTTTGAGATAGGATTTGGTTTCTCTAATTACAAGGGGTTGTTTCATGAATTAATGAGAAGTCTTCAGTGTGGGGTTGAGTGATTCATTCGTTGGGGTGAGAATGAGAGAATGTTATTTAATTAATTACTTGATTTTTGAATTGTGACCTTGTATAATTTTATAATAACTCTTCTTTCTTCCTTTCAAAATAAACAAATAAAAAAAAAGAAGAAAGAAAAAAAAAGAAGTCAAAACAATTGAAAAAAAGAAAAAAAAAGTTCACACAGATAAAAGAGGAAGAAGATGATATATTTCTTTATCAAGGCAGTTAAATTCTATTTTATAAAAGATATCAAGTAAGGGCTTATAATTTTTATTATTTTTCAGGTCCATAAGAGTGAGATTATGTTTTGGGTGTGAGACTTGTTCTTAAGAGATCACATGTGTTTCATTTGAAAGAATATCCAGCAAGCATGATCAATTATTTTGTAGTCCACTAGCTTAAAAACACCTATCCTCTACCAAGACTCTATTACAACTAAAAGAAATACCTTTCGATTTGTGCTTCTATTTAAATTTAAGTGGTGGAGATGTGATTTATTTTCAAGCTTATGGTAGACTTTTAGGCTATTTGCTAGAAGATGTGAGCATAAACTAACCTTTAAACACTTGGAATGAGGGGGTAAGTTGTTCGAAACTTGATAAATGAATTTAATTTTTTGGGATTTGTGAATGGATAATTTTTGATGCATTTGATTTAGGAATAGTTATGATTAAATAAATATGTTAGAACACAATTTTTGCAAGTTTGAGAATTGATGAATTTTTCATATAACTCGATTAATTCGATTTATTATGATGTCGACGAGGGGATGAAATGTGTTTATGAGTCAATTGTGTTAGTCTTATGTGTTTTTTGCTTATTGCTTTCTTGTTTTGTTTTGAGTCTTTTGTTCGTTTCTTTTTCTGTTAGCTTAGTATTTTTACTTAGGGACAAACAAAATGCTAAGTGTGGGGGAATTTGATAGTTCTTTATTTTTAAGTATTTTTAGGATTAGTATTATTATTAATTGAGTCTAATTTGAAAAAAAAATATCAGTTGATGTCTCACTTTTGGCTTGTATTTTATAATTTTATAGGAAATTCTGAAATTGGAGTTGATTGATGAATTATGAGAATTTTTTGAGTGGAATTACGCAATTTCATAAGTCTAGAGGCCAAACAAAAATTTGACAGTTTATAGACCGATTCTTATATTTTTCGGACAGAATTTGAGTCCAATCCTAATTAAACTTGGAAAGAGTCCATGCAAAAGAGGAGTCCATACAGAATTAGAAGTTTCACCTGGTTCTATTCAAAATAGGATAGTTTATTATTTGTTATTTTCTTAAATGAAGGAGGAGAATATGTTTTTCCTATTTTGAAGGGAAGCAGGAGATTATAAATAGAGGAGAAGGTTTTGTTTATGAGGATTATTATTTTCAAAAGAGAGTTTTTGTTTATTTTATTTTTCTAGAGAGAAATCTTGTGTTTATTTTTATTTTTTTGGAGAAGAAACTATTCATAAGAGGCGAATTATTGGTCATCCATCAAGTTTGAAGAGAATTGGAGAATACAAGGGTTTTATCATGAAAACTTTTATATTTTATTTTCTTTTAATTTTGATGTTGGCTAGTAATTGTATTGTGAACTAAATTAGTTAGACACTTGGGCATGATGAACCCTAAGATGAGTTTTGAATTGTGATTTTCTTTAAATAATAATATCTTTTCATTAATTTTTGGAATTCAATTGTGTTTGCTCTTTATCTCCTTGAATTGATATATCTGGAATATTGATTCTTATTTTACAATTCTTCTAACTTAGATTGAGAAACCAAGTTATTAAATAAATTTAGCACAATTGAAATGTGTTACATGCACCCCTAAAGATATGATAACATAAATCATCTAGATTAGGATCAAACCTAATAGTGAAATCCAAGGAACTATAATGCAATTTTAGGGGTTTTAATTAGGAAGAGATTCCAATTAATCAACCTAGGATTAGATGTTAATGATTTTGAGAAGGACTTTAACAAACTAAATGGATTTCCACGTTCCATAAATATTGAATTAGATTGTACTATTGGAAAATTAATTTCTTAATAAGTCTTAGGGGGATTCAATACTTGAGTGCTATTTGTCATATCGGTCATCTTTTTCCACTCTCTAGTTCATATTTTCATTATTCTAGTTTGTCAAATTAATTTATTTTAGTTTTTAATTAGTTAATTAAATCATTTAACTTTATCAATTAAATAATAGATCTTTAATACTAGTACTTTTAGTGCTTGAGAGATCGACATTCGATACTCCTACGCTATACTATACTCGATAAGTGCACTTGCCTACTTGATTTATAGGTGTTGGCCTCGGACTGTATCACTCTTAGCCAATTCTCAATGCTTCCTACGGAATTTGGCATCTTCGAATAGGACATCCTCACTCTAGAATTTTAAAGTTTTTAAATAATTAACAATTTATTGGTATTTCAAATCGGAAGAAATATGAAACTATTTGTAGTAGCGATCAAATGGGGAAGCGATGTAAACTTCCTTTTTCCTTATCCAATAATACATCTAATTTTGCTCTTGATAAAACATATTGTGATTTATGGGGGCTTGCCCTCTTATTTCTTGCTAAGGTTTTAAATATTTTGTAGTTTTTATAGATGATCATACTCGATATCCTTGGTTTTTTCCCTTAAAAAATAAATCTGATTTTCAAGAATGCTTTATTCAATTCTAAAAACAAATAGAAAATTTTTTTGAAGGGAAAATTAAAAATTTTCAAGGCGATGGTGGCGGTGAATTTACCTCACACGAGTTTGAAAAACATTTAAGTCATTTTAGAATTTCCCATCAATTTTTTTATCCTTATATTTTGGAACAAAACAAGATTGCTGAAAGAAAACATCAACATATTATGGAAACAGGTTTGACCTTACTTTTTCAAGCAAAATTTCTATTAAAATATCGGGTACATGCCTTTCTTACAATTGTCCATTTAATAAACAATATTCCTTCCACCATCTTAAAGATAGAATCTCCTTTTTTTAGATTATTTCAAAGAAATCCTAATTATGGATATTTGGGAACTTTTAGATGTAGGTGCTTCTCGTATCTTCAAGACTATGGAAAAAAAAAATAAGTTTTCTAAATAACATATCCCTATGTTTTTATAGGGTATAACCCTATACACAAAGGATATCAATATCCTTTAACTAATAGGGTTTATATCTCAAGGAATGTAGTGTTTGATGAAAATATTTTTCCATTTGCCCCTAACAAGGAAAGTGTTGTGTAGACAAATTCAAAAATAGTCTTCTTTCTAGAAAATGAAGCATGGATACAAAAGGCAAAAGGCTTCTCACAACATAAATTGATAATACCAACTAGATCCAACAATATTGATCATGATGATGAAACCAAAAGGCATTTTTGTTGAAAGAGAACTGTAAAGTGAACCAAATGACAACCACGATGGAATACTATAAAATAATGATAGTCCTTAAAATGAGCAAAATGATGATATAAATACCAATGAGGAACACCTTTTTGTAGCATTGAGGAAGGAACAAGCAATGATGACACAAATAATGAAGATCAAACTGAAATAATTAAGGAAGGAATGGCCAGCCTCCACGCAGATCCAACAAAATCTAAATCAAATCAAAATTCAACACCAAAGACTACAAATCACACTCCAATAAGCATTCAACAACCAACTTTGTCTTTAGATCTTCATACTTCTAACAATTTATTGATTGATTTGAATAACAATCTTAATGTAAGAGAGTTAAATCACATAAATGGTTCCACTCAAGAACACTAAATGATAACTCGAAGGAAACTTGAGTTAAATCCAACTTATGCCTAGAATTGGCATCGGGGACTCAAAATCTTTTACCACAAAAGATTCATAGAGCTCTTTCATCTCATACTACTGTTTAAGAACCAAAGATGTATAAAATCGCTCTCAAAATTCCAAGTTGGCATGCAATATGAAAGAAGAGATTAAAGCCCTTCATCATAACCAAACATGGGACTTGGTACCTCAACTAACTAATACCAATATGATTGGTTCTAAATGGGTGTTTAAAGCCAAACCCTAAGAAGATGACAAAATAGATAGACTCAAGGCTCATCTAGTTACAAAAGGATACTCCTAATTTGAAGAGCTAAACTACAAAGAGACATATAATTCAGTTATCAAAACAGCCACTATTCATCTTATTCTTGCAATTGCAGTGTCTTCCAAATTGACCATGAGACAATTAAATGTGAAAAATGTGTTTTCGCCATGGATATCTTAAGGAAACTATCTATTTGGAACAACCAACTGGTTCATAAATGATAACTTGCCATCTCATGTGTGCAAGTTCAAATGTTTACTATATAGGCTAAAACAAGTATCACGATTATGGTTTGATAGACTCTCACAATTCTTATTGCATATTGGTTTTTTTTTTTTTTTGGTTGATGATGTAGTGCTTATAGTAAATTATGAACAATTCATTAAAAAAATCTCATTGGAATGTTAAATTCGGATTTTGTAATTAAGGATCTAGGGAAACTTCACTATTTTCTTAGACTAGAAGCACGACACTTTAAAGGAGGCATCTTTACCACTACAAAAATAACTTGTTTTAGTGACGGATAAAATTCGTCCATAAATGGGTAAAGTGATAGATTATTGACGGATTATGTTTGTCGTTACAGTGGAGGTCGGTAAACAAAATAGTGAAAGGTTTAGTGGTCCATCGTTAAACTTAGTGATGGATCTATAACGAAAATCCGTCATAAAAATGGCGCCACAATTCACGTGATTTTAGCGACGAATGACACAATAGTGATCGATATATTTTGTTGCTAATTTCGTCGCTAGATTGCCAACAATTCAACAATGGAAGTATCCATTATTGGCTTTTTTAGTGACAAAAACCTATATGTTGCTATTTTTGTACGTATAACGACGAACAATAAGTTTCATCACTTTTTTTTTTCAATTTTAGCGACAGACAGGAAGTCCGTCGCTAATTTTTTTAATTTATGCATAATGAATATATAATAATAATTGCATTTGTTTGAATATTTTTATATTAAGATATATGCATTTAATGAATATATATATTAATAATTGCATATTTATTTAAATATTTTTATATTATCATAAGCATGAAATATCAAAAATAATACTATTATTAATAAATAAATATCTCAACGTACATAAGAAAGTATAAATAAAAAAATCACATAGTATAATGTATAAAGTACATAAAAAGATGATAAAGTATATAAGTATATAAAAAAAAATCCAACTGATCCATCAGTAGGATTGTTTGGGTGGCATCAGTGAGGTGACTAATAAGGAGTACAAGCAACTCGAACTTGAGTGCCATGAGTCAGCTCTATAATAAGGCGACGCATCTCATCCATTTGCTGCCTTTATTCCTCTAATTGGTGCTTAAAAGACAACCTTTGTTGATCCATCCCTATCTGAAAATCATGTCGAACCTTCTGAACAATGGAAGCGCATAATCCGCATCAATTATCGAACGAGAAGTAGCAGTCAATGCAGACTTACTAAAGAATAAATGTGCAAGCTAACCCATGTAGTAGACGCATCTCTTCTTCTGTTCGCCAACAGGCTGCAAGAATATCTCCTCCGTATCGGGCTAACATGGCTTTGAATAACCCTCCTTAGGTTGAGTAGCTATCTCATATAAAGAGTGGTAGTTATCCTATAATTTAGTGAGAAGTGAAATAGAATTTAATACAAACTAATTAAATAAATAAAATTAATTATTAATGAAGGTGAAATATTAAATAACTCATCTCAATAAAGCTTACAGCTACACCCGTAGACCGTTGATCGATGTATTGCTAGTTCTTCTAATTGATGTATGTATACTTAAACACCTCAAAACATGTAGCATCGCAGCCAAAATTTTCACTCTGAAAATAAATACATTTTATAAATATAGACAAATATATAATAAGCATAAGTAACATATTAATTAAAAAATATGTAAAGCATACTCACTAAACATCTACGTTGCCCTAGATATGAAGCCCCATTATAGCGAGAAGGACCAAAACCTGGACCGCCTATCTCACTAAGTCGATTGCGAGATGTTTGTGCGTTATGCTCCCTGAACTTTGGGGTGGACCATGTTGTCTACCAGTTATCTCATACAATCTCTAGGATGCTCGCAGGTCATTTGCCACTCCGTCTCTACCTAGACAAATTGTCAGCGTAGCGTGTAGCGGCCTGATGCTCCCACTTTCTCTTAATTTAGGCATCTAGTGATGAATCCCAAGTAAAAAACTTTTGCAAACTAAAAAAAAATTTGATTAGAATAATGCTTATACATAAGTAAAATTACTAATTAAAATGCGATGAAATTTGTATTCAATTATACCTTAAACTCCTTTCAATAAAACTCTCGTGTCACTTGTGGAACATGCTTCCAAGCATGTCAAGGTTCCAAATGAAGTAAAAAAAATCTTGGAGATCTAATTAGAACAAGCTTTGCCTAGAATGAAACTGTTGTTTATACAATAAAGAATTAGTTAGTATAAGTGATAATAACTACAAAATATGGAAAAATAACATACATTATACGAATTATATATGCAGTTATAGATTGCAACTTGAAGGACTTTGAAATTCAAAATTATTAAGAAGGAAATAAAAATTAATTGAAAAAACATAAGTTACATATTACCCATGACGAGATGGAGCAGAGCTCAACTAATACTAGACTGCATGCTCGATGCCTTTGCTGACGACATAGTCAATGTCTCATCCACATCTGATGGTGTAAGTGATACTGATAAGGATGGTGCTGGAAGTAAGGATGGCGATGATGATGTCGTAGGGTGCAATCATGGAAGTAAGGATGGCAGTGATGATGTCTCAGGTGCTAATGTTCACATCGATGGAACGAAGGGTGAATGTTGTGAACCTTTGCCTGTTATTCCTCCTTTAGAAGTATTTAAATCACATATATAGCCTTCCAGGGTCTAATGGCATCATCGCCGCTTTCCCTCATGATGTATATATATAATAATAACTAAATAAAAATAGACAACTGTAGATAAGAAATGGATCATTTTAATAACATATGCATAACAAAAAAAAAACATTGATTACCATAAACATAATAATAAAGACAAATAAAAATCATTTATGTACAAAGTACCTCTAATTAGTTTGATTATCTTTATCATTATACAAATCCTCTTTCTCATCAGTTTTTGTATCATCATCAACTGATTCCAACTCTATCTCTACTTCATCTTCTAATTCAACATTGTCATCTTCAATTTTAATAAACTCATCATTTGGGTCATTTAAGAATCCATATTCTTCATCCTTTATAATTCTAATTGTATGAGCATATATATCATTCTCTTGGAAGGTTGGTATTACATGAGAATTTGAAGTTGTTGCAGATTTTTTTGGAATTTGGACTTGTTCTTTAGCTTTCATTTTACATACAACTAATCAATCGCTGAAATCATGTCTTAATCTAGGGTAACTGCAATAATAAGCCTGACATTCTTGCGGTGCTAGAACAAATGGCTTATTCTTATTGAAACTTTTTTTATAATTCACCTTGATAAGTTTATATTCAAAATGAACTTTAGTGCTTAAGTTGGGCATCATATCAAACCACTTACACTTGAATAAGACGGTTCTCTTAATTGGTGATTTCGGATACTCTAACTCTATGACTTCAATTAACTGTCCATAATAGTTACTTTCATCTATACTATAATTGGTGTTTTTATACAAACACCGTTATTCATGATAGCAGTATGAGAACCATGTCTTTTAGTGTGAAATTTAATTCCATTTGCATACTACCCTAGATAATACATCACTATTCATAATGGACCTTTTGCTAGATCCTTAATGAATTTGTTCAAGATGATATGTGGTGGATCATGTGCCTAAAATAAAATACCCATCAATTTAGTAACAAACAAATTTAATTTCAATGTACATACACATGCATATTAACATAAATAATGGAATCTTGATACTTATGTATTTGTCAAACAAAGATGCAAATTAATTTTTAAGTTTAGCATCAACTTCATGACTGGCAATGTGTGGTTGATGCTTTAACTTGTCAACATAAATTCTACAAGAGAAAAAACAAATACACATGAACTTAACAAATAAATATATGAAAATAAACAAACTTATCTACTACTTACTTAATGAATGGTTCCACAATAATGCAATTCAATAAAATGTAGCATTAAGTAGCCTTATATTCTTGATCAGTCATGAATCTTGTTTTCTCCTTTCTAAATACGTGATCGAGATGCATAAATATCGAAAGACTTCCTTCATACTTTTTTGCCACATCTCGAGACTAGTCATCATTGCAAGGAACTTTTCAATGCCTCATGCTCACATGATCCTCAAAGTAATACGAACAAAATAATGATGCATCTTCTATTAAATGTGCATTGCATATTGAACCTTGGACTCTGAGTTTATTACTTATGTTGTTTTTTAGCTTTCGAAGGTACCTATGATATTCATACATATAAGACAGTGTATATGCATAAATAAAAATAAATTGTGAAATCTACTCATGTCAACCATTAATTATCTCTCAAATGGGTACATCCATCGATATTACACTGAACTGGCTATCCTTGCTTCATAAGCCAAGTGAACTGAGAGATGTTGGATCAAGTTAAAGATGCTTGCAGGAAATATATGTGTCAGTTTACAATGAACGATGGGTATCTCTTCTTTAAGTTGTTGCATGTCCTCAATGCTTATGACAATAATAGTTAGGTCCTTAAAAAATAAGCTCAACTTTGTTAAGGCCTTCCACATATTATTGGATAGTAGTTCATGGAATGCAGTTGGTATCAATCACTACATGAATACTTGATAATCATGGCTTTTCATCCCGAACAACTTCAATTTTTCTATGTCCACGCATCTAGCCATATTTAACACATATCCATAAGGAAATCTAAGATTCTTTACCCATTCACATAAGACTTCTTTCACCCACTTCTCTAATGTGTAACAAGCTTTAGGGTATTTTTCTAGTATTGCACTTTGTTCCAACTTAAGACAATGATAATGTTGACTAAACTCCTATTAATATTTATTTGTGTCCTTTATCTTTCATTTCATACTTATGATAGTATTAAACACATTATTGAAAACATTCTTCTTAATGTACATTACATCCAAATTATGCTGAATCAAGTTCGTGCTCTAATAGGGTAAATCCTAAAAGATGCTTTTTTCTTCCATCCATAAATCCTACATAATGGACCATTTATCTCATTGACATCTAGTTCAGTGACATTTTTCAGATCTCATTGATTTATCTTGTTTAATATCTTAGCTCCAGTTTTGACAAGTGGTGGACCTATAGTCACTATTATATTTTTAATGAAAGACGTTTTGTTCCTTCAGTATGGATGATCTTTTGGTAAAACTTTCTATAGTTGTCAAACCATGACTACTTTCTACTCTCGGATAGAGTAAAAGCATCAGAATTGTCCATGTAATATGGACAAACTAACCTTCCAGTAATACTCCACCCTGACAATATTGCATATGCGGGAAAATCACTTATTATCCATATAAAAGCAGCTTGCATCTGAAAATTTTGTTTCTTCAAAATATCATATGTCTGCACACCCTCGTGCCACAACTGTTTGAGTTATGTAATAAATTGCTATAAAAACATATCTAGTTTATCCTTAGGATTTATTGGCCAAGTACTAACATCGATAAAAACATATAAGTGTCCTTTATACATAACCATAGTGGCAAATTATATGGTGTAACAATTATAGGGCATAAAAAATATTGTTGTCTCGATTGACCGAAGGGTTAATACCCATTTGTACAAAGACCTAATTGAACATTTTTAAGTTTTCGTTGTGAAATGTATGAAATCCTTCCAAGCAGGAGAATATGAGCAATGAAATATGACACCCTCTTCAACCTCATGCTTAGTATGCTAATGCATTTTTGCAGCTATTGCTTTCAATGCATGCAATCTTTGCAAATGAGGGGTTAAAGGAAAATAATATATCTTCTTATAAGGAATAAGAGTTTTGCTTCGTTTACCACCTTAGTTATGAGACCACTTGTACTGAGCATGACCACAAAACACACAACTAGTTAATTCACTATCTTCACACTAATAAATCATATAACTATTATTACAATAATGAATCTTTTCAACCAGTAATATCATTTCTTATACTAATTTCTTAGTGTTATAGAAGTTATTAGGTATTAAACTATTATCTGGTGCAATCTCTTTCTTTGTTCTAACCATGTCATCAAAATTTCATTCTGACATGTGATGTTTTGATTTCATATACATCAATTGAGATACAAGTGATAACTGTGAATGCATTATACAACCCAAATAAAAGTTCACAGCTGCAGCTATAATCATAAAACTTATGAGCCTTAGGATTGATGATTCTTCTACCTCAGAGAGATCAAAATGAGGACCTGTTGCATCTAATACCATTGTTTGAAACAAATTCGATGATTCGATCCTTTCTATTACATCAATTTGATCATGGACTACAATTGCATTATCTCCCTTAACGGTTTCTCCATGTAGAGTCCACGTATAATAATCAGAACAAAACCATTTCAATAAAAATGGAGCTTCACTATATCCACTTTTAAAAATAGGCGATTCAGACACATGCAATGGTTACATAGACACCTAATCTTGTTCCCGTCATTTAGTTTTGGGTGATTGCATACAAATTCAATAAAATTTTTCATCCCATTCATATAATCTGTAATCAACAGACCATCCTTAAGCCTTTTATACATCCATTCTTAATCAGGTCTCATTTTTCCTTCCTGTGAGCAACATATAAAAAATACATATAAATGAAATTTACTTTCAACTATATTATGACTCCTTATAACTCCATTTATATATTAATATATAGGAAACTACACATTTAGAAACACAACATCTGATAACCACAAATAGATGCAATATATTCATCAACATGCAAAAATTTCAAAAGCATCTCTCTATAGTTCTCTAAATGCACAATATGAAATAAGTACTCAATCATACAATGTATACCATTTTAGTGTCATTGCATGAATCAACATTTATTTCATTATGCATCTAAAGAATAGTAGGAGATACTACAAACTTTCTAAATACTAATGAAAACACTTGCATTTGCTGATTTATATATAGGCATTGCATTTCTTAACTGTCCGACTTTGACAATTTATTGTTGACCATATCTAGTGAGACAAACACCAAACGAGATTCTAAGGCTTATATGACTTATAACTATATATTTATGAATATACACTTATTAATGTCACACTTAATCATATTAAAATACTAATGATATTTTGACAGAGTTTCCTTTAGAACTTGGACTAATCCTCTTATTAAAAATAACATATATATGAAAAATATTGTATAGCTCAATCATATATACACTTATTCCATATAATCTGAGAATTCCTTTGCCCCCAGTTCTTCTCTAGGCTCCAAATACCCTGTATATCACAATAACAAAACATCAATACTTATCATTTTTTATTTCTTTATATTTTTTGGATCTTTTGTGTTTATCTTATTAAATTCTTTTTGACAATGTCTCCTCTATATATTAGACTAGTCCCCCTATCAAAACAACCTATATCTAAAATCAAATTTGTCAAGGCATAAATCCTCAATATACTGAATTCATCGCCTATTCGAGGCCTATATATCAATCACCACAATAATAACATCATCTACTAATCGAACATCAATTCATTAAGACTATTTCGTCATTAACATAAGCATAAACATATATATCATAAAACATCAAACATATTATTAGATAGTCTAGTCATAATATTGTTTTAGTGTTTGTTACACTGAAACATATCATTCTTAAAGGTAATTTCATTTTTCCATTCTTTATGTTCTTAGACAAAGTTAGAGCTATCTAATTCATTTTTATTAGAGTTATCAAACTTTCTTTATTATTTGAGTTATCTTATTCAATTCATTGTCCTTAAGGAAAGTTCTTTTGTCGTTCTGTATGTTATGTATTGTCTTTTTTATGATCAATCTTAATCCTTTGTTTTCAGGGCTATTAAACTACATCTCTTTGTGGATGACTTACTCCTAAAATGGATTATTTGATTAACTATCTTTTGGGTCAATTCATTTATGATAAACTTTGATGATCATCTTATTGGGGGTTATCCATTCTTTATGTTCTTTATGTCTTTTATGATCAACTTTGATGATCATCTTATTGAGGGTTATCAAACCTTTTTATTTTTTAGGTTAATTTATTCCTAAAAAAGGTATTGATTGTTAACTGTCTTTAGGATAATTTCATTTTTTCTTTCTTTACAATCTTTGTTTATTTTATGGTCATTTTATTCATTTCTTTTAGGTTAGCACTAACATTATGTCTATTTTAAGTTATTTTAATCTTAAAAAGGATTGGTATATTCATTATCTTTAGGGTTCTTTCATTTTTCCTTTGTTTATATACTTTTTTTTTT
Organism: Omphalea diandra; assembly: GCA_949677035.1. Taxonomy (NCBI): domain Eukaryota; kingdom Viridiplantae; phylum Streptophyta; class Magnoliopsida; order Malpighiales; family Euphorbiaceae; genus Omphalea; species Omphalea diandra. The sequence continues at coordinate 1,375 of CATIWR010040880.1, read as the reverse complement.
TTTGTCTTTCTATGGTTATATTATTCCTTTATTTTACGATTAGGTTATTCCTTTATTTTATGATTATGTTATTCCTTTCATAATGTGCAAGAATTTGATCTTCATATGTTCTTTATGATTTTTGAAAAAAAAAATGGAGTGCCCTTTGGGTTTTTTATGACTATCTTACTTCTAAAGGAAACAAGAATAATAAAAACATATAATAATATTGATTTTTAAATATTGCAAACAAAAATCATTAAAAAAAAAAAACTGTTTTTACAATTCGACATTCATTCCTTCGCTTATAGTTCTCCTTGGGTCACCAAATTCCTGGTAAAACACAACTCACATTACTTAGATAAAATATTTTTAATGCACATTGTTGGATTAGGGTAGTTAACCCTAAGTCTTAGGCCTCTTTTGATCTTGACAAAGGGGATTAATCATTTTTAATGTTTCTATTTAGTGTTCTTTTGCAGTTTTTGTGAAAGTCTTTAAGTTAGAAGTTGGATAAAAATCTTAATCTTCAAAGTATGTGAAGTAACTTCTAAATCGCGGCCGCAATCCAAAGATTCATGACCGCGATCCATTAGAAGACTAGCTAGAAGTTCAGAAAGATGAAATTGCGGAGTAATTCTTGATTGCGATTCATCCAAAGGAAGAACTCCAAAAGTGACAGACGAATTCGCGGTGTAAAGCTTGCCTCAGTCGCGACCATTGAAGTAACTCAAGATGTAATCAACTCTACAATCACAACTTGACAAGTGTCCCAGGTAACCATTGGAAGTCAAAAACCGTGAGGGAAACTTATTGGTACCGACTACGAACCTAAAGGAAGAAGATGAACACTTTTGGTAGAGGAATTCGCATCCAGAGTCACGGCCTGTACAAGATAAATCGTGACTACTACTTTTGAGAGCAGGTGAAAGGCAACAGCTATATTTTCCTGATGCACTAATCAGAAGCTGCCACGTGGACTAGTCGTTAGACACAAATGGGGTTTTTCTTATGGAATTTGGAATTAGCACCGCGAATGAGCAGTAGCAACCTCAATTCATGACTGTCAAGCATTTAATACAAAAATCTGTCTAGCACACTTTGATGATTTTGTACCAATTTTATTGCAACATCTCTTTGGTGGGTAGAGGCTATAATACCTCACCAAACAGATGTAAATGTAAGAGAATTAATAACTTTATACCCAAGCTCTTGCAATTTTGCTACTCACTCTTTTCTATTCTTTAAGTCATTATTGGATGTGAGCATAAACACCAAGTGTAATAAGTTATAGTGTGAGCTTGTCAAAACACTAAGATAGGTTGTTTTGTGAGCCTGTTAAAACACAAAGTGTATAGGTTATTGTGTGAGCCTTTAAAACACAAGTGTATAGGTT
>CATIWR010040851.1:0-17193 GCA_949677035.1 Omphalea diandra | reverse complement strand
TTCAAAACTGAACCGAATGTTATTCAATTGATGTTTATCTTTCACTCTTCACCAAATATTGAAAGTGAATGAAAATAATGTTGAATTATGGTGGCTCATTTGATATCCCACATCGGAGAAATAACAAAGGGAAAAAAGTTTTTTTTGTTATAAATAGAGTCATATCCCACATCGGAAATAGACTGAAATGGTGGGAGGTTGTTTTGTTATAAATAGAGTCTTAATTCTTTTAGTTTAATAATCTCAAAAATTGTCTACTCATCTTTTAGGCAATTTTCAATATTTCTCCTTCTTTTGTAATATTTCACTTTATAGTCTTTTTCTTAGTGAAATATAATTTTGGTAGTGTCTGAGGACGTAGGCATAATTGGTCGAACCTCATTAAGTTCTGGTGTTTTTATTTTGTCTTTATTTTCAATAGCTATTTTGTAGGGTATAGTTGTAGTGATATATTGTGCTGCTAAATTACTATTAGGGTGATTCTGTCTAAGGAGATTGGGTTTTAAGTGGGACCACTTGTGACCCCTCCAATCTTTCCTGGGAATCAACTATAGTGTGGTTTTACAGTACAATCTTTCACTCTCTATTCACCTATAAATTTATTAGGTGAATTGGTGGGAGGAATATTACCCTTATTCCGCAACAATATATATATCACACATTAAAATTTTTCTATTACATTTTTCACAATGAAAATTTTCTATTCTTGTTTTCACCCAATTTATTTGAGATTTTCCACATTAAAATTTATGTGTTCAATTTTTCTTCAATTTTATTTTCTCAATTATTTTAGTTATAATTTGCTCTATTTCATCACTATTCCGGTTCTATAAATGTATATCCGATGCAACAACAATTTGGCACATGTAACCGATTCGAGAACGAGTTAGTGGGGATGGCCCAGTTACCCAAAGACTTAGTTGCTCTTTTGTACTAGCAACCCATTTCTCCATGCGGGAACATAGTGGGAACCAAAAAGAGACCAAATATGAAGCTAAAAATTATTTTCAAGAGGTTCAATCTCGAAATTAAAAAATTTTGAGCGCAATAAAATTTTGATATCAGAATTATATATATTAGTGATTAATTTCTTTTTTATATTATAAATTGATGGAGAAAAGAAAGGCCTAACATCATGTCTATCTTAAACCTACCTATCTTTAAAAATTCCAAAGAGGTGCTTTTATTTATGACATACTGTGTATTGTCCACAGGGCTGGATTACAATGAAGGCAATGAGGGACAATTACCCATGCTCCCCAAATAATTTTCCTTTATACATAAGAGCCATAATTTTTTTTAATTATAATATTTGTCCCATACTTAATCATTTATATTTACTATTTATTTTTCTCACTTAATAATTTAGATTTTTACATGTTTAAAAATTTAATACAATATTTAATTATTATATAATAATAAAATTAATTAACTTAAAGTAATAACAAATTAATTAACCTATACTCGTATTAATATAATATTTCATTTAAAATAAAATTCATCTATATTACACATAATTTGTTATTATAATTTTATTCGATCTTAATTTGAATTTGAAATATAAACACGTTATCAATTTTTTTTGTATTAAACTCGAATTCAGCTTTTAAATTATTATTTTTTATTTCTCTCAAAATTATAATAATGTTATTAATATTATTTATATCTATTTTATATAAACAAATTCATTAAATAACTAGTGATTGTGTATTTAAAAATAATATTCTTAATATATTAAAAATAATTAATAACTAATAAATATTAATTCCTAGATCATCTTTTTGATTAGTTATTCTAGGAATAAAAGAAAAACTGTAAGAATTGAATAGTGCTGAGTTGGTTTGAAGGGAGATCTTTTCCCTTTTGATCTAAACCATATTCAATGGGAAATGAAGTTTTTAATTCATAAAGAAAGAATAAATGATTTAGGAATTAATATTTAAGTTTATAATTTTTTAATATTAACAAATTTATTTTTTCAAAAAAATAGAATACTTATAGATTTTAGCCTAATGATGTGCAAAACTATATTTAGAGATTGATTAATTAAGAAAACTAAAAAGTGGTTGAAACTCTTATATTAATATTTTTTAATAATTATCATATTGAAGAATGATGTGTTTAATGGGTCTCATTAGTTTTAAAATTCAATCTTATATGGGTGACACATCATGAGCCATATCATCTAATTTTGACTAAAATCCCAAAGTGGCCATAATTGCTAAAAACTTTATAAACTTAGCTAAATTTGTCAAAATTAAAAGAATTAGATATAACCGTTAAAACATGTAAAATTTTGGATTTTTTTGACTAATAAGTCTTTTACGATCTATATTCCTTTAATATAGCAACGATTGGAAAACAAGCTTCACATCTGATTGATTATACAAAATCTCTAAGGGACAAATCTTTAAAGCCAAATATTAGCTATGGACAAACTTTAAGAATGCAAATGTGGGGTATCAGCCCGACTTTGTTTAGAGAAGTGTATTGATAGTGAAACCATTGATTAGTAAGGTACATCATGGACAGTGGGAATAGAAATCAAATTAATATTTGGAGTGATAAATGGTATGGAAGATCGAGTCTTGGACAAAATGGTGGGCCAACAAATGATTGACATGAGATGACGTGAGTTAGAGAGCTATTGGATAAGAAAACAACTAATTGGAATACTGAATTAATTTGAAAGGTCTTACATTCACAAGCAATAGATGACATCTTGAACATAACGATCAGTAAGAGGTTGCCAAGAATGTGGTGGTTCAATAAGATTGGCAAGTTTAATGTGAAATCAGAGTGTTGATAGTAAAAAATCTCACATTGGTTATACATATAAAATATATAAGATATATAACAGTTGTTAATTCTAACTTTTTAGTAATAGTTGATCTAAACTCATTAAATCCATTCATTCTTAAGCTTAATCTCTACTCAATTTGTCTCACTTTTGCTCTTTCAATTAATACAGTGTCTCACCTATCCCTTTCAATTTATTTCTAACCTATTTCAATACATGTGCAATAGGCTTGTGAATGTCTATAGTATGAAAACTTTTCACTCATGGAAGATATAAAGATGAGTCGATAGGTATGGAGTTTGTGGTACGAAACTTAGGTGGGAAAGTGCTAGTGGCAAGGGCCAAAAGAGTTAGGTACGAGTTAGGCACAAGTGCAATTCACCAATGGCATAAATTGTATTGGGATATGGTACGAAACTTAAGTTGGGAAGTGTTGATGGCAAGGGCTAAAAGAGTTAGGTACATGTTAGGTATATGTGTAATTCACCAATGGCATAAGAGATTGTTTGAGTTAGCTAATGAATGTAGCCGATAGAGGTTTGATATCCATCAGCTGAAAGATATAAAGATGAATCGATAGGTGTGGAGTTTGTGGTACAAAACTTAGGTGGGAAAGTGCTGATGGCAGGTGCCAAAAGAGTTAGGGACGAGTTAGGCACAAGTGCAATTAACCAATGGCATAAATTGTGTTGGGCTATGGTATGAAACTTAAGTGGTGGTGTATGTGCAATTCAACAATGGCATAAGAGATTGTTTGAGTTAGCTAATGGATGTAGCTGATAGAGGTTTGACATCCATCAGTTGGAAGATATAAAGATAAGTGGATAGGTATGAAGTTTGTGGTACAAAACTTAAGTGGGAAAGTGCTGATGGTAAGGGCCAAAAGAGTTAGGTACGGGTGAGGCACAAGTGCATTTCACCAATGGCATAAATTGTGTTAGGCTATGATACGAAACTTAAGTGGGGAAGTGCTAATGGCAAGGGCTAAAAGAGTTAGGTACATGTTAGGTATATGTGCAATTCAACAATGGCATAAGAGATTGTTTGAGTTAGCTGATGGATGTAGCCGATAGAGTTTAACATCCATCAGTTGGAAGATATAAAGATAAGTTGATATGTATGGAGTTTGTGGTATGAAACTTAGGTGGGAAACTGCTTATGAAAAATGCCAAAAGAATTAGGTACGAGTTAGGCACAAGTGCAATTCACCAATGGCATAAATTGTGTTAGGTTATGGTATGAAACTTAAGTGGGAAAGTGCTAATGGCAAGGGCAAAAAGAGTTAGGTACATGTTAGGTATATATGCAATTTAACAATGGCATAAGAGATTGTTTTAGTTAGCTAATGGATGTAGTCGATAGAGGTTTGACATCCATCAGCTGAAAGATATAAAGATGAGTAGATAGGTATGGAGTTTGTGGTATGAAACTTAGGTGGGAAAGTGCTGATGGCAAGCGCTAAAAGAGTTAGGTACGAGTTAGGCACAAGTGCAATTCACCAATGGCATAAATTGTGTTGGGCTATGGTACAAAACTTAAGTGGGGAAGTGCTAATGGCAAGAGCTAAAAGAGTTAGGTACATGTTAGGTATATGTGCAATTCCACAATGACATAAGAGATTGTTTGTGTTAGCTAATGGATGTAGCTGATAGAGGTTTGACATCCGTCAATCAAGTTTATATGTTTGATAATCATAAAGAAAAACAGTTGATAAAGGAAATAAGAAACAAACCTCAGAGAAATAGAACAACTCCAGTTTGGAGCAGTTTCATATCAACTGCAGGAGTTATTGACCAAAAAACTATATTCACCTTATTGTAGTTACACCAATATACAAAAGGACAAAATATCTAGACTGGGCCTTCATACACTATTACTCTTACAAATATATTATATTAGTTTTGGAGTATGATATGGTATTTATCCATGCAATATTAATTTTTTTATATTTTATGTATAAAAATTATTCACCAAAAATTTACATATGAAATATTTTAATTGTTATACATAATTGATATATATAGAGATGATAGATAAATTAGGTTAATTTTGAATCTTTTTTCTATGAGTTTAGATTAGATCATTCTAAGTTACAAGTTAGATTATTTCGGACCAAATTAGTTCATCAATCAAAATGAATGAAGAAATTTAAATTATTTTCGAATCATTTTTGGACTTCGAATTATATCGAGTTAGGTCACTTTTAGTCTTTTAATTTTGATAAAATTATCCAAAACTAATAAATTTTGACAAATCTAGTCAAAATTCAAATTGATCAAAATAAAATGATATGCCACGTGACGTGTGGCATATCAACTTTTATGAATTTTTATAAAAAAATTTAGTAAAATAAGTTAACATTAGTTATTAACATAAATTAATATTATTTTAACTCAATATTTTAATATGACATATCATCCTATTTTGATCAATTTGAATTTTGGCTAGATTTGCCAAAGTTTATTAGTTTTGACTAATTTTGCTAAAATTAAAAGGATTGACCAATTTTATTAAAACTAAGAATTTTAGGAGCCAATAAACCTATATAGATTATATAAAATTTTATTATTGCAATTTTTATATATATGATATGGGTAACATAATAAAAGAAAATTATTAAAATATTTAAAAATATATACTTAATAGTCATTTAACTTATAAACAACTTTAGCTAATAAAATTTTATTAAACAGCTCATATCTATCAAGTAACAACTAGGGTTGTTATATCATGGACCCACTGTCCATATAACAATATAGACCCATAACTTGTGCGAGAGAAAAAGAAATAATGTAGGTCGTTTTCTTCTTTCCTCCCATACACAACTTGCTATCTTTTTTTTTCTTGTTTCATTTTTTATTTTCTTATAATATATAATTATATTAATTTATAATGATGTTATATTATTTAATTATATTATATTATTATACTTATATAATTTATATTATTATATTATAAATGAAAATTTTATTCTACAAAAATCAATTTAGGTACATATAATTTGTTTAATCTAATGAACATTTATTTTACGTTACATAATATAAGATAAAAAGTATATAAGAAAATAATAATAAAAAATAAATTGTATTAAAATTTTCAATTATAAATAAAATAATACAAAAATTTATGATTAATTATAATATATTTTATATTTAGTATATAAATTCTATAGTATTTATCAATTTTGAAATTTGCAAATTTTATATTTTTAGGTATGTTATTTATGTTTATATTAATGTTATTATGCTATTTATGTTTATATTAATATTATTAAATAAATTTTAATTTTTTCGTGGTTCATTTGTTACATGGTGTAGGTCGATTAGTTTAAATATACAGATTCATTTGTTACAAACTATATATTTATTATCAAAAAAATTATAAGTTCATTTTTTGTAAACTACATGTTTTCATTTTTTGTAAACTACATGTTCATTTAATATAAACTGTAGATTCATTATCAGTAAACTGTAGGTTCATTTTTTTACCAAATGTAGGTTCATTTGATATAAATTGTAGATTCATTATTAGTAAATTATAAGTTTATTTCTTATTAAGTGTAGATTTATTAGTACTAAACTATATGTTCATTTTTTATCCAAACTTTTTATATAAAGATTTTGTGGATTTAATGTAAATTGTAGATTCATTATGAGTAAACTGTAGATTCGTTTTTTGTAAACTACAAGTTCATTATTAGTAAGTTATATGTAGTAGTTTCATTTGGTATCAGCTATAAATTCATTATAAATAAACTATAAGTTCATTTTTTATTAAGTTAATTAATATAATATAGTTATATCATATTATAAAATTATAATATAATTAATTAAATATTTAATATAATTAATTAATATAATCATATAAATTATATAAGTATAATAATATAATATAATTAATATAATATAATATAATCTAGTCTAATATAATTTAATATAATTATATATTGTATTAATATAATTGTATAGGATACATAAAATTATAATATATAAAAGTATACAAAATCTCATTTATAAAGAAAAATGAAACAAAAAAAAAATGTGTGGAAGAAAGTTGTACATGGGACTGAAATGCGCGGTTTTTTTCTTACTCTAGCACGTGTATGGACACCTGATCCATATTGTTATATGTATTGGAGTCCATATAATTTGACTAACAACTATCAGCTAACAGTTATCATGAATGGGCCTAAGTGTGCTAGGCTATTGAGACAATTGCGAAAGGAGGCTTACGAAAGTTTGGCGCGGAAAGTTTGGAGTATCTCCACTCTTCCTCCCAGCAAAGCAACTTGCCAAGATTCCTCTTTACCATTTTCGCACTAAATTACATGTTAAGTCAATTTCCCATGCCAGTTTGAAGGGGGATGTTAAAGATAACAACCAATAAGATAACTATCCCAAATTCTCAATGACTTCAAATTCAAGAGATTTGGATTTAGACAAGTTTTAAGAGGCTAATAAAAATTTGTGTTTGTTATTTTTATATTTTTAACAAGTTGTTATATATAAATATCAATGCAATATCAATAAAATTTTTCAGAGTGATTTCATCTAAAGCTAATAATGTCTTTCACAGACAACATGAAAAGATAATGGTTTCATAAACTACAAATGTAATATTGCGACGAAAACTACCACCTAAATTGAAAGATCTATATAGTTCAAATCTAAATATTACCATGGAAAAACTAATGTAATTAAAACCATGCTAGACTTAGGAGCAAGTATTAATTTAATGCTATAATTTATTTATTTGCAACTAGGTTTTGGAAGATTAAACTATATCACAATGTCCATAAAATTAGCAGATCGATCTATTATTTATTCTTGAGGAATAGTGGAAGATATTTTAGTCCATGTTTGGGTTTTTACATAGGGTTAAAGTTACTACAGACAAACATGAAGTTTGGTTCTTTACATAGTTCTTTTCCATAAAGGAGAGAATTTTGGTGCTTAGTTCAGTGGATTTGCAACATTTTAGTTGTATATCAGGCAAAAAGAAAAAGAGAAGTTGTAATTGCCTCAATAAACTAAGTTATCTCTATGGTTGATCGAAATAAAGTTGTGAACTTTGAACCCTATAAGCCTAATCATGCAAAAAAGTAAACATGCTTCTTCAACTAATAAGTATATTTAGTTTCAATTACATCATGCTATTTTATGCTTTGTAAAAGGTCTTTTTCTTGGACATTCCAAAAGAAGGTTAAAAAAATAGAGCTATATTGATACCATAACGATGAAAATTATTCTTATATAATTGCAATAAAAACTGATTCATAATTATGTGATTACTAATATAAATTACCTGTTTCATATCCTTTTGGCAAGTATTATCTCTACCTACCACCTGTTGGCATCAATACTATAACACCCCAAAATTTATATTTTATATTTTCCTAAAATTATACTTATTAGTGTTATTAAATATATTTTCTTAGTGAACTCTGTGTGTGTGTGTGTGTATATATATATATGGCTAAATTAATTTTAAGAAGGGCAAAATATTTTAAAGTTAATTTTATTTATTTAACTACATGCGTTTATGGTATTATATTGTATTTCTAACTTTAAAATGTAATTATATCATATGTATGAAAATTTTGTAATGGTAATAATAATGATAATTATTATTATACATATTTTAATTGAGATTCAATATTAAATTATGTATAATTTATTTTTATTGAGATTTTATTTATATAGAGTTAGTAATAATAAAGTATTTTCAATTAGAACTCAATTATTAAAAATGATGTTCATGAAGAAAATTATTTTAATTCATATAAAGATTTAATTTGAATTATTTTTGAGAGTTTTAATTATGTGTATTTATATATATTAAATATTCAATCACATTCCATAACTCAAGGAGCCCATGCAAAAAAAAAAAAAAAAAAAAGAATGAAGAAGAAGGAACGAAAAAGAAAAGAAGAGAGACAAGAGGATGCCTTTGGCCACCACCGGTAGATAACTCTTGTCACACATTCCCCTCACCTGTAGCAGGCGGTTGGTGGTGGTAGCAGCAGTGGTGGTGGCATGCGGATGGCGGTGGAGGCAAAAATGTGATTTTCCAGTCAACAAAATTCAAATCCTCATATCTCTTAATTCTGACATCCAAATCAAGTGTGGTTGGTAGCATTGGAAAGCTAGTGAACCTAGCTTTAATTTGATATTTGATTAGACTCCAAAAACTGACTATATGATGGCGACAACCAGTCAAAGTTTTGGCATTTTTCATGATTATTTGTCGATTCCGGCCAAATGAAGGAGAGTTTAACTACAGTGTCACTTCCTATGGACTCATAGAAGGATGATCTACATTTTTGTATGCTTGGTGTTATCACCGGTCATCGACAACAAATTTCGGCCACCACAAATGATGGCTCCAATGAGATTTTAGAGGGGAATCAGGATAGAACATGCTCCTCTTTGTCTTGGTTGCATTAATATAATTTTCAAGAATTATGATTATAAGATTAATAAATGGAGAATTTGCTTTGGGATGGAATCAACCATCAGAGTGGAAGAAAGTTGGTTTTAATCTGCATTTTAGGTGAGAGGATAAACTTAAAATATGTATTTTTGTTTAGTTTTATTTATATATGTTGAAAATTGAATTTAGATTTAAAAATTATTTTCAAGAGATGTTTTATGAAATGCTTATTTTCATATTAAATTTTGGTGAGTGAATAACTATGTTTTAAATTGATTTCAGTTACGTGATTATCTTTTGGATCTGTTTACAAAATGATTATTTTGACTTTAAATTATAGAGATTTGATAAATTTACAATATTGTAGAATTGGATTTTTATTATTTTTACATATGATTTTGGAATTTATTTTCTTTAGAATAATTTGAAATAAAATTATATTCTAGTGAAAGTAAAAATAATATGAATATTTTGAATTTATTGAATGAAAAGTATATTCTATTATAATTTTGAGCTAGAAGGTTAAATTGCATTTTATTTATGAGATGAGTAATGTTATAGTTAGATTGAAAAAAAAAAAAAAGATATGAACTCAATTGTGTTGTTTATGCGATCACGTCTTGAACATCAAGTGTTATAAATTATGTTTGAAATGGCATTCAGTATACACAGTATTTGGAGCATATATTGGGTGGTTGCCCATTAAAGGTTTTAGGTATGAGCACGTATGATAGAGATAGAGATTCATGCACTCTGGGCTGCAAGTAGACATCTTCGCGTCCATTGCTTATTAGAATTGGTAGATTGCATAGTTGAGTATGTGATTTTATTAGTATGTTTTATTGATTTTATAATTTATTGAGAAATTTAAATATTTGTTTTTGATGCAAAAAATTAAAAATTTTGGAAATGATAAAGTTTTATAAATTATTTATTGTCTAGTGAGAATTATTTTATGTATATAAGATAATTACTTTGAGATTATGAAAAGGTATTGAGGTTTTTATTATTTTGAAATAATTTTGAAAATGACTTTTATTATTTATACAATTTATTAATGTTTTCATTCTTCAACTAATTATTTGAAAAAATATTTGACATATATATCTAGTAATATTTTTTTTATTATTAGTGTATCCGCTCATTGAGTTTTATACTCATTATTTCACTCACCAGTATATGTGAGAAAATCTAAGGTAAAGTACAGTTAGAATTTCGTATTGCTAGACTTCACGATCCGGGTCAAAGGACAATTAAAAGGGATAAATATCTAATTAACCTTCCTTTGGCCCGGATTGTGGAGTCTAGCAATATGAAGTCCTAACTACTCTATACCCTAGATTTTCCTGCATACATTGGTGAGTGAAATAATGAGTATAAAACTTAGTGTTGTGTAAATTAATAATAAAAATTATTACTATATATATATCAAACATTTGTTCAAATAATTAGTTGAAAAGTGAAAAACGTTAATAAATTATATAAATAATAAAAGTCATTTTCAAAATTCTATCAAAATAATAAAAACCTCAATATCTTTTCATAATCTTAAAGTAATTGTATTATATATATAAAATAATTCTCACTAGACACTCGATAATTTATAAATCTTTATCATTTCCAAAATTTTTGATTTTCCGCATCCAAAACGCATAAATTTCTTAATAAATTATAAAATCAATAAAATACACTAATAAAATCACATGCACACTTAACTATACAATCTACGATCCTAGCAAGTAATAGGCGCAAAGACATCAACTTGCAGCCCTGAGCGTGAATCTCGGTCATACACATGTGGACCTAAAGCCTCTAATGGGCAATCACCAATATATGCTTCAAATGCATGTGTATACAAAGTGCTATTTCAAACATAATTTTATAAAACCTGACATCCAAGGCATAATTACATAAACAACATAATTGAGTGCATTTTTTTTTTTTATTTAACTATAACATTACTCATCTCATAAAATAAAAAACAATTTAACCTTTTAGCTCAAAATTATAATAGAACATACTTTCATTCAATAAATCCAAAATATTCATATCATTTTCACTTTCACTAGAATATAATTTCATTTCAAATTATTCTAAAGAAAATAAATTCCAAAATCATGCATAAAAATAACAAAAATCCAATTCTACAATATTGCAAATTAATCAAATTTCTGAAATTTAAAGTCAAAATAATCATTTCATAAATAGATCCAAAAGATAATCATGTAATTGAAATCAATTTAAAACATACTTATTCACTCTCCAAAATTTAATATGAAAATAATAATTTCATAGAACATTTCTTGAAAATTATTGTTAAATCTAAATTCAATTTCCAACATACATAAATAATAACTCAACAAAAATACATATTTTAAGTTTATCCACTCACCTGGAATGCAAGATTAAAATCGATTATCTTCCACTCCGATGGCTGATTCCATCCCCAAGCAAATTCTCTATTTGTTAATCCTATAATCATAATTTGTTAAAATTACAGCAATGCGATCAAGACGAAGAGGAACACGTTCTGTCTAGATTCACCTCGAAAACCTCATTGGAGCCGCCTCTGTGGTTGCCAAAGTTCATTGTCATTGACCAGTGATGACATCACTTATACCAAAATGTAGATCATCCTTTCAAGAGTGCATAAGAGGTGATGGTGTAGTTAAACTCTCCTTTGTTTGACCATAATCGATCAAAATCATGAAAAAAGTTGAAACTTTGATTGACTGTCGCCATAGGTACAGGTGGTTTTTTTTATGACAAACCAGGTACCAAATTGAAGCTGGGTTCACTAGCTTTCTAATGCCACCAACCATGTTGGATTTAGATGTCAAAATCAATAGATATGAGGATTTGAAATTTATTAGCTGAAAAATCACATTTTTGCCTCCACCGCTATTCATGCGTTGCCACTACCACTGCTACTACCTCTGTCTGCCTGTTGCAGATGAGAGGAAGTGGGTGGCAAGGGTTGTATTGGCCTGTGGTGGTCGAAGGCAGCCCCTCCTCTCTCTCTCACTCTCTCATTCCTTTTTCTTCCTTCCTTTTTTTGTTTTTTTTACATGGACACCTTGAGTTATGGAATGTGATTGGTCCCATGTGGACCAATCACAACCATAGACACACACATAATTAACTCTCAAAAATAATTCAAATGATATCTTTATATGAATTAAAATAATTTTCTTCATGAACACTATTTTTAATAATTGAGTTCTAATTTAAAATACTTTATTATTACTAACTCTATATAAATAAAATCTCATTAAAAATAAATTATACATTATTTAATATTGAATCTCGTTTAAAATATTTATAATAATAATTATCATTATTATTGTCTTCACAAAATTTCCATACATATAATATAATTAAATTTTAAACTTAGAAATAAAATATAATATCAGAAACACATGTACTTAAATAAATAAATAAAATTAACTTTAAAATTTTTTACCCTTTGTAAATTAAATTAGTCATAATGCTAATTATATATATATATATATGTGTGTGTGTGTGTGTGTGTGTGTAATTCATTTTCTCTAATAAAAATTACTTGTATATTATTTAAATAACTAAATTAAATAAAAAATTCGAATAACTCACTAAGAAAATATATTTAATAACACTAATAAGTATAACTTTAGGAAAATATCGATTATAAATATTGGGTGTTGCAAATACCATATTATTATAGGATGGATGAGGTGTTTCTATTGCTACAAGGGCTGTTCTTTTAGTAACGACTTTTGCCCTGTTCATTACCCAAAAAAAAATCCATTACATAAAAAAAATATAACACAGAAATTTAAAATTATTATTCCAATATTACATGCACTGCCAACGCTCACTTGCATTTATTTTTCTAGAAAATAAAAGTCACAAATTTGACAATAATGAAATCTTGTCGCAATTTATGATGAATGGTCGATAGTGCGCTTGAGCATGATGAAGATATTAGTCTGGTCATAGATTAATGCATCTAATGCTGAGAGATTGTCAGTAATTTTTTCCGCAAAGCATTCAAATATTTTGTCAATAATATCTTCACCAATTTCAAAATACTCTTTTAGAAGTCCCTCAAAAACAGCCCTTGAAACTGAAACAAAAAGCTTCACATTCGCTTTTTTTGGATCAAGCATGGGATTATCAAAAGTATCTAATCTTTCAATACTAAAATGTCCATTTCTCTCAATAATTTGCTCCATTTCTTTAGGGGATGTAAAGTATACAGGTATGTTGAAGGAGTCTACTTTTTCTCCACTTATCACACCCTGCGCAACAATTAACCAATATATTAATTGTAAGATATATGTATGTACACATTTAAAAAAGGCTTATTCCAAAGTTAATTAAAACATTACTTTATAATAAAAATAATAATAATAATAATAATAATAATAAAGTATACAACAAAACATATGATATATTGTCGATTAATGTGAGCCAATCTTGATAGGTTAATACATATTATTGTTTGACTGCACAAGATTTTGCCATATTTATGGACTTATTCGAATTATTTACATAATCTGATTAATATTTAATTAGTTTATAATATGCATATTATGTGATTATTATTTAATTATTTTTACATTTTTTTTTAGTTTATCCTAATTTTAAATATAGCATTAAGTAAAGCCATTGTAACTTTATATATTTTATTTAAAAGTTTCATTTTGTGAAATTTAGGATAAAAGTTGATGTTTTCTATTTATATTAAATACTTGTGATACAATATAAATACAATAATTTTACTTTCATAAAAATATATTCTATAGTACTAGAGATAGATATTTGTACTTTGATTAATTTTTATAGATTTTTAAAAATTACCATATATAATTTAGCTAATTTATACTAATTGTATTAATTTAATATTTTTATCTAAAAATTATAATAAATTATATATTTATTTTATTCAAAATTAATATATACTAAATATTTATTTTTTAGAGATAAAAATATGAATTATTACTAAAATTGAAGAAACCTAATAAACTTGGATTAAGAAGGGAAGAAGGGGAATGGGGGAAAGAAAATATTCTTTTGATCTTCTTTGTTGATCTTTTATAATTTCAATAATTCCAATAAAAGTTTGGTCGGAGGGGAGGAGGGCACAGTAAAATAATTTTTCTTTTTTAATTTTTTAAACCCTAATTTAGTAAACTGTTTTTTTATATCAATTTTTTCTTAGATCAATATATCTACTGTGTAGTAAAGAGATTGTTTCTACTTTTCAGATTGAAAAGTTTAAATCAAAAAGTATATATACACTCACACAAAGTGTTTATCTATGCAACATACGTGTTGGATTTTTTAATTTCATTTTTCCATAGGATGAGATGACTAAAGTTAGTATTTGAAGCGTGTGAAATGACATGTTAATGATATACAAGTTGGCTATGAAGGAGCACGATTAGTGGATATCTTTCTTTATCCAATGGGTTTGATGTTACAATTATAATTATAATTTAATTAATTAACTAAGTAAGGTAGCTGTGATTCGTTAGCATAATTATATTGAGAAGAGGCATGGATTTGCGGGTGGGTGAACTGCTCCTAATATTGTAGTTCATTAAATAAAAGAAAAATGCAAAATATTTTTTATACTTACCAATTTAGCCATGTCTTTCAGAGAATGCCCGAACAAATCAGAAAGCATTCCAGATTTTGTCTGAAACGGGAAGATTTCATTTGGAAGACCAACAATCGTAATTGCCATCAATCCCCCACCTACAATTTCTTCAGCTCTAGCATTTAAGAAGTTATTCATGTCATTCTTGAATTGATTTGAATATGCATTAACAACTTCTTTTTCCAACCCGGAGCAATATACGCTCCCGTTGTTCCAAGCAGGATTTTGATCATCTACAACTTCTTTTGGAACCTTGGTGAGCCACTGTAAGGCATATGAGGAGTGAACAAAGTGGAGAAAGGACTTAGGAAAAAGGCGATCATAAAAAGATCCAGGAACTCCTGCTGCAAAATACTTTTGGTGGGTAGGGAGAGTTTTGAATAGGGTGTTAAAATCATTGTCTATGAGATCATTGAAGAACACTTGAAATTCTAAAGGTGAAGGGTTTAGAAGTTGGGTGTGGTATTTATGATCTACAGCTTCAATGATGTTTTTCACAGCAAGAAATGTGTTGGGTCCAGTTGAACAACCCAAATCTGCTATTTTGAAAGTGATTGGAGGATCAAAATTAGGGTTCTTAAAGTCAAGTTTTTCTATAATTTCCTCAATCATCAATCCCTTTGCAATATCAGCGCCTTGTTTCTGTACGAAATGCGTGTTAACATTAGTTAAAAGTAAAAAACTGTTCAAACAGCAAGTGGAAAATTTAAACTTTCAGCTAATTTTTTAGGGAAAGAAACACAAAATTTAATTGAACAGAAACAAAACGAGTAGAACATCATCAATATACTTCCAAACTTGCCGAAGCATATCTGGGTTAGAAAACAGCTTCACTGCGTTTATTGACAGTGTTTAGGGAAAAGCCATTTCAACAGTGGTGTAATACTAATTAAAGAACACTATGGTTTACCTGATAGCTAGAATTTTGAGCATAGCTGTGAGGCCCATCTCCACCCAACATAGGAAATGATTCTTGAACCTTTTTGGTGTCTCTATTAGCCATCTCTCTTTGTCTCTCGTTGCTTGAAGCAGGACTAATTCTGGCTGTAATTCTAACCCACCACAAAGACTAATATATGTACAAAGGATGGCTACTTTCTTCGTACATAATTAAATATTGCTAATACAGGTTCCCGTGTGAAACACCGTAAAAATATTATAAGGTAATATATATTTAGTAGTACAATTAATCATATCTTTACTTCTGTTGAACAAGAAACTTCTCGGATTTACGAAACCCTTTTATTATTTGAGCAATTCAACTATTCACACTTTTCTCTCTTCCATTATTTTGAATATGTCCACATGATTATTCCTGTTGTATTATATACTCACGATATTCATTAATTAGTCTTAATAAGAAAAAAAATTAAATTTAAAAGAGACACATGTTCATCTGCTGCATGGGACATGGATTATAAAAAAAAAACAAATAATGAGATGATCATTAATTATGAAGATGAAACAAAAAAAATTTCTCTTGTTTGACTCTTTTATAAAATATGTTCATAGTATTTTAATAGTATTTACAGTATTTACAGTATTTTATAAAATATGTTGCATCATCTTATTTTGATCAAATTGAATTTTGGTTAGATTTGTCAAAATTTTATAATTTTGACTAATTTTGTGAAAATTAAAAAGATTAGCAAATTTTGAGAAAATTGAAATTTTATTAATTTTTAATTTTGCCAAAATTAAAAAGATTGACCAGTTTTATCAAAACTCGAAAATGTTTAAATTTTTTGAGCCAATAAACTTAATTAAATATAGTCAATAAAGATTCCCATGTGAAACACCCAATTAAATATAGCCAATAAAGATTCCCATGTGAAACACCCTATTATATATTTAGTGGTACAATTAATTATCATAATCTTTACATCTATTGAACAAGAAACTTCTCGGGTTTAGGAAACCGTTCTATTATTATTTGAGCAATCCAACTATTCACATGGTAATTTGTATGAGTGGTTATTATATTATAGTATGCAATTGTATTGCAGTCATAAAAAATTATTTTATGCAATCAAATCACTGAATTATAATTAATACTATAATTAATTTATTTTGACTAATTAACATATTTCTCACCACAGGAGCACTAACGTGAGTATAAAATATTATTCTTTTATTGTTGATGTAATAAAACTTATTGTAGAGAATAATGAATTTTTTATTTATTACTGAAGGCAATTTGCCTATTTATACATAAGAGTACATGTGATCTGATAAATACAAAGTAAATGGGATAAGGGATAAATACAAATAAATACAAAGTAAATGGGATAAGAGATAAATACAAATAAACACAAAG
>CATIWR010040834.1:0-15325 GCA_949677035.1 Omphalea diandra | reverse complement strand
TTACGACAAAAGAAACACTTCACCTTACTTTTGTGGGCACTCTTAAAATCTCCCCCTCTCTCGGTCTGATTCCTACCATGCCATTTAAAATTCTGATTTCTTTTAGGAGCATAATAATTAGGTTTAAACTTACCTTTATCCTTTTTAGGATCAGCCCTAGGATGTGTCAATAGCATAACAACTTCACCCTTTTCTTTCCTGATTTTCTTTTCTTCAGCATCACATTTAGTTATAAGGTCATTAATGGTTCAGGTAGTATTTTGGGTGTTATAAGCAGTCTTAATCTGGCTGAATTCAGTAGGCAAGGTGTTTAAAGCTTGGTGAACAATAAATTCATCAGAAATCTCAAGTTTAAGACCCTTAAGTTTGGTTTGGAGGTGAACCATATTCAGAATGTAATCCCTCACATTCTCACTCTGGTTGTATCTCATACTGGTTAATTGACTCATTAGGATCCCAGCCTCAGCCTTATCGGATACAAAATATCTATCTTCTATAGCAACAAGAAAGGCTTTGATAGTAACATTAGTGGGCAAACTACTCCTAAGGTATTCAGGAATAGTTTTCCTCATGGCCATTAGATTGAGACAATTTGATCTCTCCCATTTGGCATACAATTCTTTTTCATCAATATTACTCTCATGGGTGGGTTTAGCAGGCTCATCTTCATAAAGGGCATAATCAATCTCACACATTCTCAGGACAAATAAAATGTCATCTTTCCACCTCTTAAAATTGGTGCTAGTCAAAAGTTCAACAATCGCAGTACTGTTGTTGAGACTAAAGGAGATTGTTTGCAACAAAACAAAAACATGTATTAGAATTGGACTATATACAAAATAAATTTGCAATTTACACAATCTAGAAAATTTTGGCATCACTACATATTCCCCTTTGGGCAGAACATGCACATGCAGTAGAATTTCTAGTTATGAAGCACACAACTGAGATTACACTAGTTTCGAGAAATCTATCCCCTTTGGGCAAACAGACTCTCTAGACTAATGCACCTCTAAGCACCAATAGCTTAATCTCAACAAGCCCTCCCAAAATCAATGTATCTAATAACCCTCTTTGGGCAGGTTATTATATACATTAATTTAGAATTTTCTTTTTATAACAGGCACTCTCAAAATAAATGTATCTGATAACCCCCTTTGGGCAGGTTATCAGATACATTAATTTTGAAATTATCTCTTCGCAAACATTAAAAACAACTCTGCGAATTTCAATAGGTGTCCCACTTTAGCGGTAACACCTATATCGACTCATAAAATTATTTTTAATTAGAGATTTATAACAGCTCAATTAAAATACATACTGAACACAAATATATATTCTAAAAATATACAAGGTACCTAACACAATATATCTTAATTTCAAACACATAAATATTACCTTATATATGTACAAAATAAATATTTATTGTCTATTTATTTAATTTTTATCACAAGGTTAATGTCACTAAGTAATAAACAGACAATCAATTATATATATATAAAGCATATAAATATATATATATATATATATATATATATATATATATAAATAATTATTAAAGTAAAAAATAAAGTATGTCATGATGCACATGAATATAAGTTGTTAATGTAAATATTAGTTCACATAAGATAATGACAAGGAATTCACTTAGCTCGGTTGGCTAAGTCATGCATATCCAAGGGATGCGGTTGTGGGTTCGAAACCCATGGCGCGCATCCCTGTTCCTTTTTTTTTTTGTTTCGCTTCACAGTTTTCTGATCTTGAATCGAACAGGGATCGGCCAAACAGATAATCAACACAAATCAATACTGCCACAACTCCGACAATCATCAAGAACACACAAATCTTCAAAACCCTCATAGTTTTCACAATCTGTTGATGTCCCAAGGTTCATAAACAGAAAACCCCGAACCCATAACCTCCGCCTCCACCACCACAGTTCAAAACCTAAATCCCGCTGCCACCAACAACAACTTACACAATCACAAAGCAAATCACAGCACAATCAACACAAAACCAAATTATATGGCTAAATTGGAAACACACCAACGAACTGTTTCTAATCCGATGGGCTTTTGCTCCATTCCGGTGGGACTTGATTTTAGTTTGTTATCAAGAACGGGAATCCATTGTCTAGAGAGGAAAAAGGAGAGACGAAGGGAGAGAGGATTGGCGAGGCGAATGGTGTTTTCCGTTTGCGTTGGGTTGGCGATTTCTTGGTTTTGCTGGATGTGGTTTTGAAAGCCGAATTGGAAAAAGAAAATTTGTTTGGCCAACGCAAAAAGAAGAAAGAAGAAAGAAAAAAAGAAAAAAAAAGAAAAGAAAAAAAATTGGCCAGTGTAGGGTTCGAACCCGAGACCTCAACGAGATTAGCACTCTTCATCAACCATCTGAGCTAATCGAATAGCTTGTGACGGTAGAATCAAAACAAGTATATCAAACGTAATTCACCAAATATTGAGATACCCTTACTCTGGCCAAATTTTTTTTTTTATAACAATACAAAACATATAGGGTTCTAAATCATGTACTACAATCATGCTCTGATACCACATGTAACAATATTTAATTTCAGGATCTAGTACATAAATTTAGAACACTAAATCTAATAATTGAACGGAAACAAATTGCGTACATGTCTCCGCGTTGAATCTCAAATTGTTCTGAGCCATAATTACGAACGTTGAAATTAAACCACTTGAAGAATTTGTTAGAATGGTTGAAAACAGAAGTTAGGTCTTTCTCTTCTTAACCTTCTCAAAGACGGCTATAATGGGAGTAGCAACTAGGGTTTTTTGTTATGAAGGCAGGAGAATGAACCTAGTCTATTTATAATAAATTTTAACAGGCCCACCCATCACAGGTCCATGTTAAAATAGGCCTACACTGATCGTTTTTCATATCGGCCCACAAAAGATGTCATAAGCCCATAACTCAATTGATCACATTTTAATTGGACTTACCCCAAATCAATAAACTATATTATTAAGTCCGTTTTATAAATAATTAAAAAACCAACCCATAATTAATATTAGCCCACATAAAAAATTCCAACACACACTACCCCCAGAAGCTAAGCTTCTTGATTGAGCAAAATGGTCACTAGCGGACGGTAGCCTTAAGGACTTCCATCTTCTATTCTTCCGGCAACCACCACCGACAGCGACGTTCCTTAGGGATCCTCCTTTAGTTCAATACCTTCTACAACCTTTGCAAAAGTAACGTGGTTGTGTTAAGTTGTAGTTGTTGTAGTAACAAAATTTAGTATTTGAAGAACCACAACGAGGACAACTTGGCGATATCTCAACATTAGGCTTCCATCCTCGTTCCATCCCAAGATTTGCTTCAAAGATTCATATAAATTCCTTACAATGATCAGACCACTCACTTTCTTGGATAGTTTGGGGGAGGGAAAGAAGAGTGTGTTAGTACTGTAGAGATCATTGAAGAAATGTATGTGAATATTAATAATGGAATAATATTTGGTCCAAGTTTGTCAAAAGAGGCCCATGAGAGTGGTAGGATCTTGGAAAAGTTATGCAACAGGGCACACGAGTGTATATAGGGCAAGTCTAGGGCTCCGGTGCCGTTAAGGACGACAGGTAATATGTAAAAGCTCCAGAAGCTAATGCACGGTGTCGATGTTTGTTACACGTGGCGCCATGGGATTGATGGGAATGAAGGTAGCAGAGAAGCAATGGCCTCGAGAGGCTAATGAAGGTTTCTTATAAGAGAAGACAGCATACATTACGTTTAATATGGTCCAAATGACATCCCAAATGTTTCGCAAATGGTATAAAAGATTTAGTGCCATCTATCAAGTAAGGACCTCCCCTTACAAATTGGGATTCAGATTTTACAAGTGTTAGTTACTGATAGAATCATCATTGTAAGGCTAATAGTTTCTTTTGGTTTATAGAGGCTTAATGTGCTGAAAAAGTATTATGGACGACATAACAGAGGTAACATCCCCTTTCAACGTACTTTCATCGCTGGATTATGATGCAAGTAATTTAGTGTTATAATATTGACATCATAATATAGGAAGTAAATTTCAAATGCTCATATGATAATATGATGAATTCTATGTGATGTTATTGTGTAAAATTTTAAATTATGTATGTAACTTATTAATTAATTGTGATGATTTTATTAAAATAAAAATTATTTAAAATAATAAATAATTACACACTAATAAAATGGTTTTCTAAATATTTAAAAATTATATTAGTTACTGCAATACAAGACACTACCCTCTGTATCATTTGCTTAAAATGAGTCAAGCAAAACATATCACATGCAAGGGGCATGTGCACAGAGGTGTTTCTTAAAGGAGGAATGTCTCTTCAGTCCATAGTTAATAGGTTTTAGCAAGCTGAAAAGGATCTCTTGGATCTTGGGCTTCTTGGATCATGTGACCTTGCTGACTTCGCAGTCACAAATATATCAGTTCGAAATCCAAGAACAATAACCAGCTAACCACTTATGAAGCAAACCCAATTGCATTAGTTTAAAGAGAGATCTTACATGCCAATAATCACCACCCTCAAGAGTCAGGAAAAACCAAAAAAATGCAGCTCGTTGTTCTCAGTCTCAACCATTTTTCTTTCATGCAGTCAGATGGTGTATTGACAGCAAGAACAGTTTAACAGTATGGGAAATAGGAACCTGGTTGTTTTATTACTATGCACTACAGTTTGAACTTAATAGTACAGGTGAACTCTACAAATTAAATTGTTAACATGATTGTAGGAATCACTTAATCAATGGCCTTAATTATGAGATTCACCAAATCACCAAATCAATGACTTTAATTGTGTATCATAATAATTGACAGATTTTCTTTCCTTTTCTAGTTTTAAGTTTCATGTATAAATACTTGTGTATATTGTACAAATAGACATATCTCAGAAATACAAATCTCTTCTCTCATAATATGGTATTAGAGCCTAATTTCTAAATTTTCTTTCTGTCTGCATATTTGTTTTCTGATTCTTGGCTCTTGATATTTATTTTCTGGTACTTTCAATGGAGAAATCTGTCATTGAAGGTTCTACTGTCCTTACTATGTGTAATCTTGAGGCATTACTCAAACAGGTTATCTCTTCTTGTTCTCCTGCTGTCATGTCTATCACTCTAGGTAACTCTACTGTCCTCACTATGAGTAATCTTAAGACGCTACTCAAACTAGTTATTTATTGTCGTTTATCTGCTGTCATCTCTATCACTTCAAGTAATTTTAGTTGGCTTTTTGATTTTGCATATCGTGCTCTTGTTGATGCTACATCTGAATTACTTTGATTACGATGGTTAATAACTGATACGGGCATCACACCATCTTCTGCCACTAGACTTCATTGTGATAGTAGAAGTGCTAAATAGGTTTCTCACAATGATATTTTTTGTGAGTGCACAAAACATATTGAGACCAACTGTCATTTCATATGCCATCATATTACACAAGGCACTGTAATTTTGATTCCTATGTTCTCTGCTAACCAAATGGCTGATATCTTCACCAAAACGCATTTTTCTACTCATTTTCAGGAATTACTAAGCAACTCAAGCTGACATCCACTATACCACCCTGAGTTTGAAGGGGGCGTTAACATGATTGTAAGAATTATCCAATCAAATGACATTAATTATAGGATTCGCCAAATCACCAAATGCTTTAATTGTATATCATAAAAATTGATAGAGTTTATTTATTTTTCTAGTTTTAGATTTCATATGTAAATACTTATGTACATTGTATATAAATAGACCTATCTCAGAAATATGAATTCCTTCTCTCATAATATAACTTGTGTACCACAAAATTGATGGTTACAGATCGAGAAGAGAACCAATACTTAGTAATCTAGAAGATGCTAATCAGAATAATGTATAGAGGAAATTCAATTATATTTTTCACTAAAACAAAAATATATACACGATATAGTACAATACTAATGCGAAATTTCAGTGGGGACTAGCTGTAATAAGGGGACCATATGACTCTCAAAGGTGGATAGGCCGTACTGTGAAGAGATAAAAAATTGAATTCCACAGAATGTTGCTATTGCCGGCCCAATCTTTCCAGCAAACCCCAAGAAGTATGTAAATATCTTACGCTATACAAATGACTCGATGTAGCCAGCACAGCGGCAACAGCAGTATCAAAACACTATTGCAAAAATAATCAAATCCTATAAAAACTCTCCAAAGAACATAAAAAGTCACTTGGGATATTGTGAATCAATGTTTTCAAAATTAGACTGAAAATTGAATGAGTTAGGTGGCCGATTTGACCAATCAATTCATTTAATTAATTTTTTATTTTTTAAAAAGTATATATAAATCATATTTAAAATATATATATAAATTAAAAATATATATATAATATGATAAAACAATAAAAAATATTTTATAATTTAAATTTTGAGTAAAATAGTATAATTTTAAAAAATTATAAATTTTTCATAAATAATATAATTTTTTTTACGTTGAATCAATTTTATTCAAATTTTTTATTTTAATTGATTTTTTCAATTTTAACTATGTTTTATTTTAACTGTTTTTATTAGATTTTAAATATTATATTAAAGTAAATTATTGATTAATTTTTAATTTTATTAATACGCAATCCAACTCTGAAAACATCCTTGAAAATCTCACATGATTACTATCGTTGGCCCTCTATATATGACTCTTCGGCCGTCCATATATAACTAGTTAAAATTAAGAGTTGTAAAAGGCCTAAAAGTTGTAAAAGGCCTGTAACAACAGAAATGGATGGTGATGGTGAGAATGTGGCTATGTACCATGGCCACAAAGGATGAATGCCAATTAATGTTTTGAAAATCGAATTGTCTATATCGTCAGTTAGGTGTAATTCAGTTTTCAAAATAATTTTATATTTTTAATTACTAAAAATATATTTATATGTTTTATTTTTTAAAATTTTTTAAAAGCGTTTTTTAAATTTAATTTATTATTTAAATTAATTGAACTAGATTTGTCAAATCGATTAAATCAGTCGAATAGAAAACTAATCAGTCAATTGACTCACTAATCAATTCAGTTTTAAAACATTGATGTCAACTGGGTACCACAAGAACAAAGCTAATCAGTTATCAATTAGGTTTGACCCTTGCAAGTTCAACGTTAGCCCAGCTTCTTTGTTATAAAGAACCAACCAAATTGATTTGGTAAACATATATAAAGCTCTATGTCACTTGACACAAAAACGGAAATGTGAAAATGAATATAAAAAATATTTTCTAAATATATAAGAAATATAATAATCAGAGAAATGTGTAAACCAAAAAAAATTTTAATTTTTTACATACATTCTTGGAAATATATTTGTGGAAGCAAATATTATGATCAATTAATAATAACCATCAAATCATACACCAAATTTCTTTTTTTTTTTAAATAACATATTAGGTTGAGGGCATTTTAATATTTTCATCAAATTGAAGGATGAATCTATAATTTAGGTCAAAATTGAAGAGTGAAATAGTAATTTTTCTTAGAAGATACCTACTTATCACTAAATTTTTATCTCATCTCGCATGTAGTGGAGATTTCTAGAGGTTGGCAGAGGTAATTACCCCCTAATAATTTAAAAAAACTCTTTATAAATATTATTAGTTTGTTTAGCTAAGCTGTTAAATATAGCTAATAGCTAATAGATTATGTAGATTGGTATTTAATAAATTATAATTAATTATTATTATTATTATTTTGTAAAATGATTAATAAGGACATAATTTATTTTTTAATAGAATATATATTATTAATTATAATAATTTAAAATTTTAAACTAAATAAATAAATTCAAAATATTTAGTAATAAATCTTAATTATTTCTTTACACATCAATAAATATTATTGTCAAACTTTTGTAAGATAGATATTATATTTTGTTGATTATAATTAAATTATTGTGCCATATAAGAGTACAATTTTTTTATCAAAAGTAAATTGGATTAGTTAGGAAAACAAAGAGTACAATGAGTTTTGTAATTCCTCTGGAGGGCTAGTTACCCAAGCAAAAGAGAGACTCCCTCTTTTTAAAGCTTTAATAAGCCAAACAATAAGCTTGATTTTTTTCTTGGGATGAAATCTAATAAAGGCATTTTGCAAATAAAGGAGTCTCTCTCTTACTTGATAAAAATCTCTCCAAACCTTTCACTTAACAGAAGTTGGAGGGTGATTACAAATATTAACTAGTACAACAAAAAAAACAAAAGTCAAAGCGATTAATGTCTTTAGCTAATCTCAAGCTTGAGATAATGTCTCAATATCAGCATGGTCTCAAGAGAAGCAAGCTATAGTACACGTTAGTCCATCAATAATCTACTTTTGCAAATGATGATGATCACTACCATAGTATCATTGCTCTTGTCCATATCAAAGTCAACATAAGCCAATACATATAATTTTATCCTTACACCAGTTGGATAGATTCCTGCCATCAAAGAATTAGTGATATGCAAATATAATCTAGGAGGATTTTGAACCATGGAAATATATTCGTTAGCGAGAGAGCCTGTTAATTGAGCAGTTTTAACAAGGTAAAAATATTTGTGTGAGAAAATGGACTCATTTATAGCTCTCCATATATCCTAAAGCATAAAACTAATGTTGATTAAAGCTTTCTCGCCTATCTTCCTTTTTTGAGTCCTAATAATCGGGTCCCACCATTTAGCAAAATCAAGAGTGCCATGCAGATTAGTTGTATAGGATAAAAAGGAAACAAACCAAGCTCTACTAACCACAGGGCAGCTTATAAACACATGTTTACTAATTTCTTATTGTAGCCTACATGAAGAACAAGTATTGTTAATCTCTTTAACTAACATCTGGCCAACTAGGATCCTATTTCTAATAGCTCTCCAAAGAAAAGTTTTGATTTTTAAAGGAATCTACAAGTTCCAAATCAAAATCCAAAATTTAGGATCTTAGATGGAGCTTCTCTTTTAAAAACCAAACTACAAGCAATAATGTATGTTGATTTAACAAAAAATTTTCTATGTTTATCTAGGTGCCATGTCCAATTGTCAACCAACGTATGGTTCCCAATAGGCATACAATTTATAACATGTATTTCTAAAGTTGTGATTTTTTTACTAATGTGATTAATATCCCCAATTCCTATTCTTAATGTGGTCATTAACACTTAAAGCCTTGTAGGTGTCAATTGGAGCTGAATATAACTTAAATTTAGGCAAATGAGGAATCCAAAGACTATCCCAAACAAAGGTATTTAGCCTATTGTTAATTTATTTCATATGACCCAATTTTAACACTTTTTTGGACTTAAGCAAACTTCTCCAACCCCAGGAGGGATTGATTCCTCTCTAAGCATCCCAAAATTTAAGAATGGAAAGTATATTCCTTTTAATAGCCTTGCCCATAAGGAATTTGGTTTTATAACCAATTTCTAAGCTAATTTAGCAAGAAGGGAAGGTTTAGGGGAAAGAAAGCCCTAAAACCCATACCACCCAACCTATTAGGCTTAATCAACACTACCTAACTATCTAGTGAAAATCTCTTGGAATCCATATTTTGACATTTCCAAAGTCTACTATAATGGAGTCCAATTCCTCAAAGTATTTTGGGAGAAGAAAGCATGACATAGTAAAAGAAGGAATGGTGGAAAGGACAAATCTAATCATAATATCTCTACCACCATGTGAAAGAAGCTTCCTTTGCCAAGATCCAATTTTCCCCAATAGCTTCTCCTTAATGTATAGGAATGTCTTCATCCTACTTTTTCCCCAAAAGGCTGGATCCCTAAATATTTAGCTCCCACTCCTACTTGCTTAACCTGCAGGACATTTTGGATCTATTATCTTAAAACCTAGGACAAATTTACCAAATACAATCCCATACTTGTGAAAATTAAAGATTTGACTTGAAGCTAGTTAAAAATTAGTGAGAATAAGCTTAATGTTAGAAATTGTCTCCTCATCAACTTTTAAAAAGAGAATAGTATCATCAATGAATAGAAGATGGAAAATGGTAGGGGCTTTTTTGCATATCTTAACTTCTGTTGCTCCCAACCTAAAAGATTCCTTCCGCAAATAGTAAGAGAATGCATTTGTAACCAAAATAAGTAGGGGGATAGGGAGTCTCCCTGTCTAAGTCCTCTATGAGGGAAGAAAGGTCTAGTAAATGAACCATTGATGTTGATCGAAAAGGAAATTGTGGTAATGCATTTCATGGAAACCCATCCTCTTTATAATAAGTTCCAAAAACTTTTAGTTGACCCTATCATAGGCCTTTGAAATGTCAAGTTTGAGTACTAATTTGTCATTAGTAGTTGAGAAAGGCTTTTTTAAGGCATGTAAGAACTCATAAACAATGAGGATATTTTCTTGAATGTTTTTATTAGGAATAAAAGCTGATAGAGGGGGTGAATAAGAGTATCAAGTAGAGGTTTAGGCTTATTTACAAGAATTTTATCCATAATTTTATAGATTACATTATAAAGGCTAATAATTTTGTACTAATTAAAGGTTTCAAGGACGCATACTTTAGGAATCAACACAACATAAATTCGATTGAGGCCTTTAATAAAAATTTAAAGAAGAAGAATTGCTTCATAGCTTCACAAAGATTAGTTCTAATGTCCCTCCAAAACTTCTAATACAAAATGACTAGGAAACATCTGGCCTCGAAGCTTTTAAGCTTCCCAAATTAAGAACACCAGTTTTAATCTCTTCCTCTGTTACTTTTTGAAACAAACTTTCATTCATTTTTGTAGTCATATTAGAGGGTATGTAATATAAGATTTCATCATGACTAACAACCTCTTCATATCCAAAAACCTTAGCAAAATAGTTTACTACCTCCTTTTTTATCTCCATTTGATTGAATAACCAAACCCCTTTAAATCCTGAGGGAAAGAATTTAATTCCTCCTTCTTCTTTACACTGTAAGAACATTAAAAAAGGTAGTGTTCCTATCCCCCACTCTTAACCATTGAATCCTAAATCTTTACATCCAATAATTTTCTTCCAAAGACCATTAGTGGTTAAGTTATCTCTATAAGTTTTGCTTCGCCTTCTTATCAAAGTTACCTTTCCCATATAGATCATTAAGCTTAGCCTTTAGATTCTCTATCTTACTTTTGAAATTACTCACCTCCTTTTTATACCACTCCCTCAGTCAATTGCTACTTTTAATCAACTTATGATTAAGAACAAATTACTTAGATCCCCTACTATTCATCCGCCAAGCCTTATTTACCACTTGATAACATGCACCCTCCTTAACCATTTAACTTTAAATATAAACCTTTTCTTTCCTCTCCACTTCGAACTATCAATATGCAATGTTTAGGGCTTATGGTTAGATCTCAATGATTGCCCATGTAATAGGTGAGCTTGAGGAAATATCAACCTTCATGTATCCTTATCCAACCTTTGCATAATACATTTATCCCCATCATTTTTATTAGTCTAGGCAAATGTTAGACCATGACTTTGAATCTCCATCAGATCACATTCTCTAACGCAACTCCTCAAAGGATTCACCTAATTTTGAGATGAGATGACCCTTCCCATTTATCCTATTCACTGCCTATAACATTAAAGTCATCTATAACTAACCACGGATCTTTCCCCATTGGTTTCAATGATCACACCTATTCTAGTACCTTAAATCTACCTTCTCTCCTTAGATCCCCATTGATGAAAGTGATGAACCAACTATGTAGCCCTCTTAAGCTACTTCAAACATAGATCAAATTTCAAGATTGGCCTTTGATATCCACCTGGATCTCATTCTTTCACCATAAAGCTAAACCACTTAATAAGCCTAAAGGATCAACATACACTACTTTGTCAAATTGGAACCTAGATTTCAACATCTCCAAATAGTCCTCTTTTTTTTTTTTTTTTTTTTTGCTTTATTTCTGCCAAAAACACCAAATCAAGACAGGTAGGTTGAACCAAGCTTTTGAGATGACAAACTGTCAATGTCCATCCCAACCCTTAACAATTACAGCTTAATGTTGTCATGGCTCTAAGGTGGCTTTAGGCGAGCCACGAGTTCCATCAATTTAAGTAGTTTTCCTATGCTCTTTGAAACCATCCTCTACTATAATCTCTTCAATTTTAAGCATCTTAGATTTTATTTTTGAAACCTAAATTTAAGTGTACACTTTTTGAAAACTTCAACCTACACTAGCTTTTCATTTTTGCCACTTAAATCTACATGGTTGTTATCCACAGTCACCAACCCACCTACCTTTACTTCCTCTTTCGAGCACCACTTAAGAAGACTAGCCACTCCTTCCATCAAAGGGCTTAGCCTGTTTATTCTTTTAAAAATTTAGGTCTGCCTAACATTGTGACCCAATTCTTTTGAGGTAATTTTCCTATCCCTTATAGTAACCACTAATTACATAGGCCTAATATCATTGTCTGAACTATTAGATTGGTTGTTAACTGGACTGCCTTGGTTTGAAGAATTCAACTTTTCTAAAGGGTCACATCTTAGGTCCTTTTACAGTTGTGGTGGGCTTAAAGAAATGGCCTTTTGGGCCTAGTTCCCTAATACATCATGGAGAGAGGGTAGTACAGTAATTTTTACCAATTTTATAGTCATCATAATCTGCCACCATTTCTCTACTTCTAACATTTTTACTATTCTTGAGGTTCCCTTACCAGACCTAAATATCTAACTCCTTAGGTCTTCTAAAAGCTCTACTACTAGGAAACTCAATCCTTAGAAAATCCCTTAATCTCTTCTTTACTATTCATAGATGTACCTCCTTCTTGTTCCATTACTGCACTATCATCTGTATGTATAAAGAATCTGGATTTTGGTTTCTTGATCAGACCTAGATTAATCGAGCTCTTAAGCCAGGCCTCATACTTGAGATTAACAAAACAACAAGCTTCCTAATGTTTTTGTTCATCTTGATGCGAACGCCATTTAAGAACATGACCTATCCTTCCACATAGAAAATAAAACTCTGGTAATTTCTCATATTAGAATGGAATCCAATCATTTATTTTATAACCGACTAAGTCCACTCCTCAGACTGCATATATCATTCTATAACCCCATAAACAAAGGATTATAGATGTTCACCTAGACTTTAATCTTTATTGATAAACATAGTCCAACTGTAAGTTTAACTTCCTTCATTGTTATAAAACCATTAAACAACCTACTGCTTTGGACAATATTCTTATGATTAATTTGATTAGGAGGAAGATTATGTATTTCCACCTAAAAAGGGGCCCTTAAGAAATCTAATTGCTCTATTGAAAGATCAACCAATCATTCTTTAAGGATTAAAAAAAATTTTGATAAGAGTTACAAATAAAAATGGATGATCAAAAGAGATGAAATGATGAATATAGTGAGCACTAGAATGTAATGAGTGCTCAAACATTACAGATAAGAGTTATTAACATAGTGAGAATTTTATTGGTATATAAGAAATGCAAGCGAGAATAGATCAAGTCATTGTGGGTGCGTGTGTGTGTATATATATATATATATATATTTGTGTGTGTGTGTGTGTGTGTGTGTGTGTGTGTTTCAAAACATCCAAATTTTTGCACCCATTTACAATTTCAACTTTTTTTTTTTATGTTTTATGTTCATTTTTAAAAGTGTAATGCACATAGATTATCTAATAATTTCTTAACAACATGTAAAAAAGTTGCATGTCATATATAATTGACAAAGTATAATTAAATTATTTAAGATGTTAATTATGGCCATTCATAGGTGCATCAACAAGTTGATGTTGGAAAAATTTAGTCATCCCTCCATTATGAAGTGTTTGCCATTGGCTATACTACAAAGAACATATGAGGAGATCTTGACTTGAATTGTCAAGAACTCATAATAAGATTACAATAAGGATGGATCATATTTCTTTTTTGGAAAGGTGAAGCCCATCGTAGAGCCCATTAACCATAACATCAAGTTTTGATTTTGTAATGAGCATTACCAATGACAAGGAATAAGACAAATGGGACAAATTCCAATTCCAAAAAAGCTTCAAGTTATGTATTTCAATGGAATATATAATCTAGGTTTTTTTCTCAAAGGGGTATTTGACATAACAATTAAGTAATATCTATAAATACAAAGGAAGGTTCACAAAATTTAGTTTCAAAGAAGACTACCATATATTTATACACACTTCCTGATTTGGATTTATTGAGTCTAAAGCTCCATACCACTTGTAAGGCATAGTCCTAAGTAAAATTATATGTACTACACATTTTAGTATTAAAGCTCCACACAACTTATAAGGCATGATCTTAAGTTGCATATTTTAGTATGCTCTATTACAATGTTTTTATAATACTCAGATCTACTCTCTTTATTACAATCTTTATATAATATAAAAATCTCCTCTCTCTATCTCTCTCTAATTGTATAAAGTTTATGTTATTGGCTAAGGTGAGCACAAATTTCAAGAATATCATACCGAATACAACCCAAAATTCATTAGGCAGAAAAACTAATTTTATCATTAAACTTTTGTAAAATTTTCAATTAAGGAAAAATTAACTATTAGATCAAAATAGAAGATAACTCTTTTTTAAGTTTATTTGAGCACAAATTACATCTGAAAGTATGTATGAACATCACACAATGACAAAAATATAAAAATTTAATTTTTCTATAAAATGTATTAAATTTTATTTTAAAAGAGGAAAAAAAAAACTAACTTAACTCTATGGAAATCTTTCCATCTTCTTCATCAGAAACAATAAATTTAGCTAATGGACATCATACCAAAACCTAAAATGAAATCATTAAACTCATCTCCTCAAACCAAAAGCTTAAAACATTAGCATTAATCCATTAGAAACAATAGAAAGAAAAAAGAAAAGGAAATTATATCATGCCTCATATATCTTTGCCCAATAGTTGTATGCTCCTTTAGTTCATTCACTTTTTGCATAAAAAATTCATCCTTACGACACACCAATATCACTGAGAACGAGTTGGTGTCATATTCAATGTGCAATTAGAAAGTGTACCATTTTCTAGATTTTCTCTAAAAACAAAAAATTCCTCATTATCTCTTAATATTGAATGATGTTGTCTCTATGGCTCATGTGTAACATTCTCAACCCAAATCATATGTATTTTTATTTTGTTATATTTGAATATATACTTTGGATAAATGATTTTTTGTTTAAACATATGAATTAGAGAATTGGAGAAACACAACGATGACACTTGCACCCTTACATTTAGGACACTTAGACATATATGTAATGTTTGTATAGTTGCATGGAAATTTATTTTATGTTGTGTGCATATTATAGTATCATAAATAATGGTA
>CATIWR010040807.1:0-47730 GCA_949677035.1 Omphalea diandra | reverse complement strand
TCTCTTGGTTTAGTAAAAAGTAAGTATCGATTTCCTTGTCCATCGCGGAAGCCGAGTATGTGGCGGCGGGTTGTTGTTACACCCCAGTTCTTTGGATGAAACAACAATTAAAGGACTTTGGTAAAGTAATTGATCACATTCCTATCAAATGTGATAATACTAGTGCTATTAATCTTTCAAAGAATCCCATCCAACATTCTAGAAGTAAGCATATAGATATTAGGCATCACTTTCTAAGAGATCATGTGCAAAAATGTGATGTTGTGTTAGAATTTATTGACACTAATCATCAACTTGCAGATATTTTCACTAAACCTTTAAATGAAGAAAGGATGCACTTCACTAAGAGAGAGTTGGGAATGCTTGATGGAAGCTTCCTCAAGTGAAAAATTCTTATTTGATCTAGTGTGATTTGTGTGTGTGATTTGTTTGATTGATGATATGAAAGGTTTTTATTATTTGTTTTTAGGAGATCACATGTTTTTTCAAAATTTTCATTCTTATCCTTGATGACTCACAATTCGCGGTCTCTATTCATTCTTCACGATCGCAAATTACAAGTCAACTTTACCGACTGTCAAATGTCTATTTGTGGTCGCGAAAATCACTATCCACCGAGAATTTTAT
This sequence comes from Omphalea diandra, assembly GCA_949677035.1. Lineage (NCBI taxonomy): Eukaryota > Viridiplantae > Streptophyta > Magnoliopsida > Malpighiales > Euphorbiaceae > Omphalea > Omphalea diandra. The sequence continues at coordinate 47,103 of CATIWR010040807.1, read as the reverse complement.
CGATTTTTCAAAATTCTGACCGTTGCAGCGCGCATTCCTGAGGAAAATTTGTCCATTACTCATATCTTTCGGAATTTGCAATCGCGACTGAGGAAATCGTAGACGCGAATTATAGTAACCAACTCATATTTATGATATTTGATTGCCAACAGTTTCCAACCCTTCATTTAATCCATTTCTAGCTATTTCTTATCATTTTCACACCCCTTGAAGCCTATAAATACCCCCCCCCCCTTAAATAGTGATTTCATCACAACTTCAATCTACCAACTTCCAAATCTCCAAATCTCTCAAATCTCTCCTCTTTCTCTCAAGCATCTGCCATGGCACAAAAGAAAGCCTCCAGAGCCGACAAAGGCAAGGGAATTGCACAACCCTCTGCCCCTCCTTCTCTCCTCAACATGAAGGGAGTTACTCGCGAGGAAAATGAGAGGTACAAAGCCAATCTCTCCTAAACCATCCTTCCAAATAAAATCCTTTCTTTATTTTTGCTCGAGTCTCTTAACCTTGCCGATGAAATTCGGGCATTCCTATCCAATCTGAGCTGGAATGACTTTATTTTTCGGGCAGAACACGGATACGAGGAAATCGTTCGAGAGTTTATGTGCACGGTTAAATTGAGCCAAAAAATGAAATCTCTTGCAGGACAATATGGGATGACATTTCGGGCATTCAGAGATCCTTACTATATCACATTTGAACAGTTGTCTAGCCTCTTCACTCTTTAAATTGGTGAGCACATTCCTTTCGTTTTCGCTGCTTTTGATATTATTTACTCGAAATTTTGGGCGGAGATCTTGATAGAGGCCAAGCACGACCCTCGATCTTCCTTGGCAAAACACATCAAGACATTGCCATTATGGATTCTTTACCGCATCATTACGTTCTCCATCGATGTAAGGGGTGATGGGAACAAAAAAGTATCGCAAAAAGACTTTGCCTTTCTCTTCTACTTAGTAAAAAACAAACCTATCCAGACCGACAGGTATCTAGTGGATCAGTTGATTCACATGAGCACCAAGCCGAAGAGTCAGTTCTTGCTTTCGTTGCATGTCATTGCAATTTATCGCTTTATGGGTACTCTCGACGAGGAGAAGGAAAAGTTTCTCACCAAAAAGTATATGCCTTCACAAAAATTTTTGGATCTCACCTACCTTGTCAACGTCAAGGCGATACATCTTGACTCCTACACCTATCTGCTTGGCGCGTATGGTGCACAACGATTGGAGAGTTCTCAAGCATCCAAGAGGAAGCGCCTCCACCTTGAAGAGGTTCCTTCTTCAGTTCCTTCTGCTCCTTCTCCAATGAAGCCGAAGGAAAAAGTATTGCTCTCCACCATCAATAACAAGCTTGATAAAATTATGCGAATGATGAAGAGACGATCACTATTCCTCTCCCACCTCTACAGCGACATGGTGGATCTTCAGAAAAAGCTTGAAATTCCTCCCTGCCACCTCCTTGACTTTACGGATTTTGACGATACTCAAGATGGGGATCAAGGTGTGGAAGATAGAGATGAGGCTGAAGGTGGCCTCCAAGAGACTGCGGAAGACTCATCTAGATATGATAGTGATTCACCAGTTTTTTAGTTTTAGGTTTCCTTTAGTACTTTGTTTTTTCTTTGTTTACCTTTTGTAATCAAACTTGTGATCTCATATTTAGTATATATATAAAAGTTTGCTTCTTTTTTGCATCTCTTTGTGATCTCAATGTTTGTTCCTTATATAATTTTGCTTCTTGTTCCTACTTATGCTTCGTTTTTCCTTTCCTTATCTTTGGTCTTATCTAATCTTTTTGATCTTGCCAAAAGCGTAGATAAAATAAGATAAGATTCAAGTGAAAAATAAAGATAACTGTTTAAGGGGAGTAAATGAGCAAGTGCATAAGTTGAGGGGGAACAAATATTATGGAGCAAATTAACTTTACACTTAGAAAATCTTTGCTAAGTTATGATTCAATTTTACTTTTTTGCACTTATTTTTCACTTTGGATCACTCTAGGTTGTCAAAATAAAAAAGGGGGAGATTGTTGGACTAGGATGGCTAATCCTAAGTCTAGAACCTTTTTTGATCTTGACAAAGTAGATTGATCATCACTAATATTTCAAATAAGTGTTGATTTTGCAGAAATAAATAAATCTCTCAAGAAGAAATGAAAGGAGTTAATAAACTCCAAAGTGACATGTAAATCGCGACTGCAATCTAGGGTTCACGACCGCGACTCATGTTAAGGCATGCTTAAATTCAAGCAGGCAAAATCGTGAAGCCATTCTTGGTCGCGACCTATGCAAAAGAAGAAGCTAAAATGTGACAGACGAATTTGCAGTGAAAGTCACGCCCTAGTTGCGATCGCGAATTTCAAAGTAACTCAAGAGGGAAGCAAGTCTACAACCACTGTTTGACAAGTGTCCCAGAAGACTGTTGGAAGTCAAATTTCACGGAGGTATCATGTTGGTAGTGACCGCGAATCCTGAGAAAGAAAGATGACCACTTTGATAGACGGATTTGCATCCTCTGTCTTGACCTGTGCAAGAAAACTCGTGACCGTGACTTCTAAAAGTAGGTAAAAAACAACGACTATATTTTCCTAGTGAACTAATAAGAAGCTGCCACGTGGACTAGTCGTTAGACACAAATGAGGTTTCCCTTGAAGAATTTGGATTTCGCGACCGGGAAATCCAGTAGCGACCGCAATTTCATCTTGACAAGCATTTAATGCAGAATCTGTCAAGCATGTCTCAAAGATTTGATGAGCTATGATCTACAACATCTCTTTGGTGAAGTTTGGCTATAAATACACCATCAAACAACCATGAATAGGGTTGCTAAGGAATTTATTACAAGTGATTAAAGCTCTCAATCTTTGCTGCTCATTTTCTTCATGAAATTGTAATTGTTAGGTGTGAGCATTAAACACCAAGTTGTGAGGTTATTGTGTTAGCCTTTAAAAACACTTCAAGAAAGGTTTAAGTGTAAGCCTAGTGAAACATTTGAGTGACGTTGTGTGTTAGCCTAAAAACACATTATTGTAAGGTTGTGTGTTAGCCATTAAAACACAAGTTGTACAAGTTGGGTGTGAGCTTGGAAACACCATTGAGATAATGAAATACCCAATTAATTAATTGGGGAGTGGACGTAGGGTCAATTATACCCGAACCACTATAAATTGGTTGTCTCCCTTCTACTCTTTCTTCTTCCCCTTTTCTTTGTTGTTGAAACTTTTATACACCAATTCAACCCCCCTTCTTGGTGCCTAGGGACAACATCTTTTATAACTATCATATGATGGTAGGGGCCTTCATTCAGAAGTGGTACCTTATATAGTGCATCTTCCACTGGTGTGAGGGCTTAGGTGAGTGACCTGTCCCATAATGCCAGCCCATGAGTTTGTTTTAGGTGAAAGACCTTAAGGGTGTGGATCTTGCTGTAGCATTGGCTACATGCCAAAGAAGCAGTTATCTTCTGTCAACACTCCATATAGATCCTAGATGGTTGGAGTGCTTATAGGGAGTCTTCCTTTATTAGAGGCAGTTATTTGGGCATTCCATCGACACGTGCCACATGAAGGGGTCATCCTACAACATAGGAGCAAGGGCACCACTGCACAAGCTGCTCAGAGGTTTGTCGCTCCTGCTTTTATATTTGGTGCTGGTGCTACTTGTGGCCGCAAACTATAAATTAGTTCTAAGAGGTATAAAGCCTATGGTGATTAGTAAGGTATAATCATGCATGACTTCATTGACTGGTCTATGATGTTGCTTCAAATTACCTGATCTACCTGTACATTCGAACCAACTAAGACTACCCATGTAAGTATTTTCTTTTTATCTCCTTATGCCTTAACTATGATGTGTGCTCTATAGCTAATGCATTTCCCTTTCTTCTTTCATAGATCCCTCACATCTAAGCTAAGGCCATGGTCAATTTGATCGCCACTCTAAAGAGGGCTATGATGCAGCAGACATGCCTCATACCAGTTAGTATAAAAGCAATGCATATATGCATATTCATGACTCATGTTTTTATGTGTTTAGTGCCATATTCATCCTAACCTTCGTGTTTCTTATAGGAGATGATCCAACGCATGAATTGTAAGATTAGAGAGAAATGTCTGACAAAAGTAGAGGCAAAGAATGAGGGTTTGGCTCAAGCAGCTGCAAAACATGGGTACGTGGTGATGGACGACAAAGCCGAGGATTCCAAGGTGACTCCTTCTAGAAGTAGAGGTAGCTAAGCAATAAAGACCCCCTTTCTTTTATTAGTTGTTAGGATATTTTCTATTTTTAGGCAATTTAAAAGTCCCATCTTTTGCACAATTGGTACATTTGGTAGATTTTTAAATAGTTGTGTCGTTTATTGGTGATTTCAAAGCCCTTATTTTTAGATGCTTGGTTAGGACCTTCTAGGATGAATTGAGGTAACATTGTCTTCATTTTTTGTCAAAATTTGATATTTCGTCTTCTAAATGAAAACATATAATTTTAGCCCCTAAATGTATGTCTTTAAGTGCACATTATCATTCTTTTCATGTATGTATTTTTCAGAGCAGATACATATGTCAATTTTAACCCAAAGTATAAAGGAGATGCTACCTAATTTTTTTCAAGGACTGAGGGTTGTATAACTTGGCTGCATGATTGTATAGCCTTCGTCAGGGGCTGTACAGACTTAGTTAGAGGTTGTATAGTCTTGCCAGTCTTTTCTTCCTTAAAAATACCCTCTTTATATATGCTCTGCACACCATTGTTTTCGACCCCTAAACCATGTCAAGAACATTACTATGGCCTCTTTTACCTTAGATCAAGTTTGATATACTGTGGGCAGATCTTTGATCTATTTGGTACCTCTCTTATGTCTACATCAACACTTACTTTCGACGGGTATTGGATTCCACCACCTATACTTTCCATTTCAGGGATGCAGAGATCTGTCCCTTGCTAGAGGAGTTTGGCGCCATTCTTAACTGTCACATCACAGTTATAGATCATATCACACTGCCTCAACTGGATTACTCACAGGTGTGAAAGATGATAGAGCCATTTGATATACAACATGTAGAGGCAACCAGGTACATATTAGGGAAGGAGAAGATCCTAATGGCCTATTTCATCACTCTTTTCCCTTCTAGAGGCCATGCTCGGGCAACTTAGGCTCGTTTTATTACAACTATTCTGTTGGGCGAGTATTTATTACGAATAGAGGATGAAGGGAAAGAGCTACAAATTTTGCCACTCTTAGAAAGGGCTGATTCAGGGAGGACCCCAAGGCTAACTATCTTAGGTAACTCCAGCTAGGACTTGACAGAGTTGCTCTGGGTGTTAATAATTCTTTTACGAGGAGCCAGTATTGCTTCAGGTTAGAGTCCCTTTTGCAGTAACTTTTCTTGTGTTTTTATTTATTATTTTTTCTTCTCATTTTTTATATGCCTGAACTTTTACCTGGATTGCCCTTGCGGGTTTTCAATCTAGCGAGCTGCTCACTTCTGCTTAGGCCGCTCTTTTGGGTTTTCAACCTAACAAGCATGTTTTTATTTTTCTTTCTTTTCCTTTTTTCTTCTTCTTTTTTTCTTTCTTTCCCTTTTTAGATATTTATATAAGAGAAGTTAGGACTATTGGGTACCCCTATCATGGATACAAGACTCTACTACTCGCAACATCATTAAAACTATCGTTCGCTGAGGCCAACTACTATCATAGCCGAATGGGTTGAGTGGATGTCCCACATTACTGCCACTGACATTTACATATAGTTCAAAAAGCATATATGACTCATTCACCTTAATTATGCAAATGCAATTCCATTTGATATTTTTTTGTCATGAATAATTTATTTTGCATATTTAGACATTAATTAATTGCATGCCTTCTACTTTTAACATTGGTACATTAGATAATCTCATTGCCTTGTCCAACACCTTTGTTTCACTAGTCTTTTGCTTATTCATCATTGTCTTCTTTGCTGTCACTCAAATATTCTTGTCAATGGTCCCCTTGTGGTTAGTTGCACTCTTTCGAATTTTAATCTATTTATTTTATGCATTTTTGTGCTTTAGCTTTTTACCTAAGCTGCCTTTTTAGATTTTAACTTAATAAGCTCTCTCTTTATTTTCTTCTTCTTTTCTCTTTTTTTTTTTTCATTTCCCTCTTTTTTATATGCCCTAATGTTTGCCTAAGTCACCCTTTTGGGTTTTGACTTAGCGAGCTATTTTACTTTTCTTACACTTCACACTGAATACTTCTTCAACTAGTCTAAGTTCACTAGCTTGATGAATTCTTTCCCATCCATATCTGCTAATTTCAATGTGCCACTTGAGTATATGTGTTTGACCACATAAAGGCCTTTACTTTTCCCATACCTCATACGAAATACTTCTTTAACTAGTCTAAGTTCACTAGCTCAGTGAATTCTTTCCCATCCATATCTGTTAATTTCAATGTGCCACCTGAGTATATATATTTGACCATATAAGGGCCTTTGCAATTTGGCCTAAACTTTCCTCAAGGATCCTAAGTCTGCAGTTGAATTGCCTTCAATACCAGATCAATAAACTTTATCATGCTTGGCTTGATTTTCTTATTGAATGAGTGGTTCATCCTAACCTAATACAACTAAACATGATATAAGGCCTTTAATCTCTTTTCATCTAGGAAAACTAGTTCTTCAAATCTGTTTCTTACCCATTAGTACTCAGGAATGCCAGACTCCACTAGTACCTATAAAGACTTCACTTCTAATTCAATTGGCAATACTGCTTCCATCCCACATATCAAAAGGTATGGCGTCATCCCAGTCGATGCTCTTGTTATAGTTCAATAACCCCATAAGGCAAAAGGAAACTTCTCAAACCAGTCATTATACATTTTAACCATCTTGGCAAAGATGTTTTTGATGTTCTTGTTAGTAGTTTCCACTACTTCATTAGCCTACAGTTTGTAAGGTGACGACTTATGGTGGACCACTCCATATCTTTCTAACATAACTTTGACCTCTACTTGGAAATGGGCACCATTATCTATGATAACATGGTGTGACACACCATAGTGGCAGATGAAGTTTTTCTCAATGAATCGTGTCGTTTATTTTTCCCTCAGTTTACTAAAGGCTTCGGCCTCTACCCATTTTGAGAAATAATCCACTACCACTACAACATACTTATGCCCCTTTATAGACATCGGTATGATCTCTCTAATACATCAATGCCTTATGGCCTAGGTGAGGTCAAATTCTATAACTTAGTCGATGATAAATGACTAAGACTACCATGAACTTGACATTCATGATAGTTTAGAACCTTCTTAATGCAGTCATACTCCGTAGTAGTCCAGTAATATCCTAGTCTCATAATTTTCTTTGCCAAAACTTTTCCATTCATGTAAGGACCATAAACACCTGCATGGACCTCCTCTATGGCCCTTTTAGCTTCTTCCTCTACCACACACTGCAAATGAACTCTATCAAGTATTCTCTTATACATTTCCCCAACATAATCCATAAATTGTGAAAATAACCTTTAGATCACATCTTTATCCTTTTTCCCAGCCTCCTTAGGGTATTTAATCACTTTCCAAATACCTTTGTATATCAAAATACCAAGGGCAGTTTTTCATTAATACTTGCATCACCCCTTTACCCGTATAGTATGGTGTCTCGAATCGAAGTGTAATTAATAGTTTCATAGGCATCACCTCTAGCCCATCCCAAATAGAGACTAAAGTGGCTAAGGCATCGACCATTGAGTTATCTTCTCTTTGCATATGATGGAATGTGATTCTCTAAAAATTCTATTCCAATCATTTCACATGTTCTAAATATGGGCCCAAACATTCTTCTTTCAATCCTATTTCTCTGTTACTTGTGAAACTCTAAAAAATGAGTCCATAAACACCTTTGCTATTTTCAACCTTATTTGTTTCAAGAGTTTAAGCCCTAATGCGCATGTCTCATACTCAACCATGTTATTGGTGACTTTATAGTTCAACTTTTTAGGTACAGGGAAAAGCTCTCCTTCTGGGGAGATTAAAATTACTCTTACATTTGCTCCTTTCTTGTTTATAGCTCTATCAAAGTATACTCTCCACCCTTGAGGTTCAATTGCTCCTAACCTTTATCTGCGAACCTGAGAAGTTCAGATTCTCTTTCTTTGAGAGGTTGTTATGCTAAGTACTTTAAAATTGCTCATCCCTTAATCACCTTCTTGGCTACATACTTAACATCAAATTTGGACAATAAAATCAACCACTTTGCCAATCTATTAGTCAAGGAAGGGGCCTTATGTAAGTACTTAATCAGGTCAAGCTTTGAAACCACTTCCACCGAATATGACTGAAAATAATGCCTCAATTTCTTTACTGTTGAAACTAGTGCCAGACAAGTCTTCTCCATCTGATTATAGTTCTCCTCATAAGATAACAACTTGCTAAGATGGTACACTTCATATTCATTTCCTATTCCATCCTCCTAAGCTAATATTGCATGACGGGGCTGTCTTCTATAATTAGATATAAAATCTATGATTTTTCTTAGCTTTGGTAGCTTAAACACTAAAGGATTGGTCCAATATTTTTTTATTTTCTCGAAGGTCTCCTGACACTATCCATTCCACTTTATTGGCTGATCCTTTTTCTTGAAGGCCTCCTGACACTATCCATTCCATTTTACTGGCTGATCCTTTCTTAATAACTTAAAGATCGACCCTTAAATGGATGTTCGTCTTACTGTGAACTAGCTAATGTACTACAAGTGACATAAAAAACCTCAAATCTCCTTTTCTATTTTTAGTGTGGGCATATCTTAAATTGCCTTTGCTTTGTCTAGGTCCACTTTAGTCCCCTTCTCACTGACGTGTCTTAACAGTTTACCAAAGGTGGCCTCAAATACACGTTTCTTTTGATTCAACCTAAGGTTATACTTATTGACCCTCTTCAGGAATTTCTCTAGGGCTTCAAAGTGTCCTTCCCTTCTTTTTGATTTCACCATCATGTCATTCACATACACTTTCATGTCTTTATCAATCAAGAGTTGCCATTCATTAATACATCGCTCCCACATTCTTTAACCCAAATGGCATCACCTTGTAGCAATACATCCCCACTCTATGATAAAAGCTATCTTCACCTTATTTGTCATTGCCATGAGAATTTGGTTATACCTGAGAATCCATCTATGCAGGAATACATAACTCACATCACAATGCTTTCCACTAGTACCTCTATGTATGGTATACTTTGGGCAGGCTTTTATTTATATCGCTATGGTCAACACACATGTACTCTCTCATCCTTCTTCAGTATTGATACTATGTTGGCTAACCATTTAGGGTAGTCCACCACCTCTAAGAACTTAGCATTCAAGAGCTTTGTTACTTCTTCCTTAATCAACTAGGCCCACATGGGTCTCATCCTTTGAAGCTTCTGTTTTACTAGTTTCATATGTGGGTAAGTTGAGATTCTGTGCTCTGTAATTCACCTATCAACTTCTGGCATATCTTCATATGCCTAAGTAAAGACCCTCTAGTACTTTATGGGTAATTATTCAAACTTTTTTTTGCTCCTTCAGTATGACATTACTAGCGATGAGTAAGATTTTGGGATTTTCTTATGTGCCAAGGTTAAATGTAGTGGTATGCATAGAATTAATGTTAAATATGCTCCTAAAATGATGCACGCTATGCACACTACCATTAGGAAACACATCGCATAAATAAGCAAACTCATCATTCATTGCCTCAAACTTAGAAAGAAATACATCATCGTCCTCAAAAAGACTGGAAATAAGAACATCAGTAGAATCTGGAAAGATAACTTCCTCTGAGGGAATGATAAGAGCCTCTTCTTCCTATGCCTTTTCCTCATCCTTCTCCTTGCTAACCAACATACCCATGTTCTCACCTTGTGTAATATTTGATCCATTCTCACCATCTTTCCATCTTTTATTCCTATGATAGCTTTGACAACCCCCAAAAACTCTATTTCATTTGATTATTTGTCAATTCAATCTTAGAAATTTGCTTAGAGAGTTTCACTTTCCACCATAATTGGTTCAAACTTTACCATAGGTCCTTGCATTTCCTTACCACCCATTTCTTCAATAAAGTTTACAATCATGCTCTTAATATCCTTCAATTTTATCCATGTGTTCACAGCTTTAGAAAACTTATGCAACATAATATCTTCCTATTCTGAGCCCATGAAGGGTGCATTCTACTTCATAGATTCAAGCCCATCCTTTATGTGATCTTCCCTAGTGGCCCAAAATTTCTGATCCAACAAATATTGCTTGATATGTTTATCAGTGTTCTTCTTTTTATCATTTTATAACCATATAGACTGAGAACCATACAAGACTATAAGCTAATTTAATTCTCATTCATTCTTTGTCGCTAAGATTTGTTTACCTTTCTTCTTCCTCTTCTTCTTACCATTCTCCTCTTCGGGTGGGTCCTAATAATTCTGATATCCCAACTCACTAACACTTAACTAGAAAAAGGCCTCCTCAAGTTTGTCTATATCCTTTTCCAGTAAGTTTTCCTTCTTAAGAACTTCTTGCTCTACTTTTCTAGTGGTTTCCCCTTCCTTTATAAAGAAATCTTATAGCAGCCCTTATAAGTCCTTTACTTTTAAGTCCGACTCTTTACCACAGTACCCTAGTCATTTCCTTGTAGTCTGAGTAAGGATTTCTAGGAACTCTGATATGCCAGTCGAATTCTTTCCTAACCCCTGTCCTTCAAGAAAGTTAATTTTCTTTATAATCCATATAACTTTAGGATCAACCCACCTATTTATAACTTTTGCAACCTAAAACCCTCAAAGATGTAAAACAACCACACTTAAAGCTGATACAATCTCCCTAACATCAATATATATGTCACAATCTCTCCTTTATAAGGAATCTTAACTTTTTGGTAAACAGTGAAAGGTACAGCACCCAATAGGTGATACCATATGGTCTTCTTAACAAAAGAGAGAAAGTGATTGGGATGTCCAAGACTGTGAATGCCACCATTGCTTCCACTATGCTTGTCTTTACCACAGTCTTGACACACCTATAACCGACCTCTTGCTATTATTATAAGCTAGAATGACACTGGTAGAGCTTCTAAATCTTTCATAGACAAACTAAAATTATGCATAACTTCAATGGCTAAATGTTAATCCCAAATCCATCGTCAACCATCATACATAAGGTGCAATTCCTTTTCACTTCAACTTGAATGAATAAGGCTAAGTCGTGATCTCTCACTTTTGTCAGTAAATCCTCATCTTAAAACATGATTTTACCCTTATGAGTCATCAATGCAACAACATCCTTTAGAGTGGCTTCCTTCGAGATAAACAGACTTGATAGAGCCTTCATCATAGCCTTCTTATGTTCCTAAGAGGTGATAAACAACTCCCACACACTGAATTGGGCTAACATCTTCTTTAGCTATTTAACAATAGGGTCATCATTTTTTTTCTCCTTCATAACAAGTTCATCCATTTTCTTCCCAACCCTTATTTCTTTGGGGACTTCTTTGTCAGGGTAGTATTTCCCGCTATGTGTCACATGGCTCACCTTTTTTGTTTATTTCTCTTTATCATTCTCCTTCTATAATTGAATCATTCTCCTCTTTTGCACCTCCTCTATCTCTTCATCTGAGCTTTCCTATGGATTGATAGTGTAAACAACTAGAACCTCATTCATAACCTGCTTGATAGTGGTAATAACAACTTCTTTAAGAATTCCAGAATCTATCATGAACGTAGGAAGGATCATTATAATAGTTTAAGAGAGGGTTCCCTCGTATGCTAGGCCTTCCAGAATTTAATGGGACTATCGTCTTATTATGGATGAGATCTTAAATCTCATGTCTCAGCTTGTAATAATCATTAGTGTTGAGACATGCTCCTTGATGAAAAACATAGTAAGTACTAGCATCATATCCCCTAGGTAGTAGGTTAGGAGGTAGTCTTAGTGTTAAAGGCTTCAACATTCCCTTCTTCTGCAACCTCTCAAATGCCTTAGATAGAGGAATCCCCAAATTAGTGAACTATCTTAGTGTTCTTACGGTATTTATATCGGTCGTCTTGTTTCCCTTAGACTAAGGCTGAGATGGGGTTGTTCTTCTTCCCCTATACTGTCTTTTCAACTCGGATTCTAATTCCTCGGCTTGCAAACCTGCTATTCAAAGGTCATCAAAGTTTCTAACCAACATTCCCTAAATTCTAGAGCTAATACTAGGCAGAGCCCCTTTAACAATCATCTTGACTTGCTCTCTCTTTATATGCCTTGTGGTCGCCTCTGAAGCCATTTTCTTTCATGCCCTAATGTAGTCATTGAAGCTTTCACTAGTTGTTTGCTTCAAAGACTCCAAGTCTTAGAGTGTGACCTATAGATCTAAATTACATGCATAATGCCTCTCAAAAACTTTTGTAAGTTCCTTCTAGTCTTTTCTAACAGTCTTTAGCTAGTTGAAGTACTATGTCTTTACGGACTCTTCCAATGACAACTCAAAAAGTTCTAACATGTTATCCACTGGAACCTTAGATGTCTTCATGACTAGCACATATAAGCGAATGTGGTTCTTAGCAATTTGAATCCTCATGAATTTGGGAAGCTTAGTCTTTTGAAAGTTTGCTAGTAGCTTTTTAGGTTTATGGGCCAACAATTCCTCAATGTTTGTTCCATTTTTCTAACCTTTAAGTACCCAAAGCCTTTTGTATTTTCTCTAACTATTGAGTGACGTCATCAAACTTGGTGCTCTCCTTCTCACTCTCCATAGGTTTGTCTAGAATGGCAGCCATAATTCCCACTTCTTTAGTAAGCTTGCTTTCATGGTATTCATTCATCTTGAATAAATCATCATCAATTACCACCAGTTGGGGCATCTCCAATGGTGCTTTCCCTTTATTAATCCTTTTAGTAGAGGTCTCCTTTTTTTAAGAATTTCATTAACACACTTGTTTACTTCTTCGACAATCCTCTATTCCATCTTGCGGTTAAAATCAACCATCATATTTTTCAGGATCTCTGGTGGTATGGTCAGCTTCATAAAAGATGAAAGCCAAGGCACATAAAAAACACACTTTTTTTGTGTTTGAATGATTGAAAGCAATGCATGTTTAAATTTTGAATACATTTTTAGAATAAACAATCTTGCTTATGTAATAAAATTCATAGTTATAGTTAAGAAAAATATTATTTTCAAAACCTAGCACTTGATCTTGATCATCAAAATTGTGAAATTTGCATCTTAAGAAAATCATCCTTGCTTGAGGATGGTATCAACTCCTATGGCCAGGTTATATTTTATTCGGCGAAAAAAAACAGTAAAATAGAAATTATCTTTCAGAGAGATGGCCGAGTGGTTGATAGCTCCGGTCTTGAAAACCAGTATAATTCGCAAAGACCAAGTTTACGAAGTAATGCTTAATTTATGCCATAAATGGAACCTCATTAAAGATATTTTATGTTTGTAGGAAAATAATCAAAGAAGGAAAAGTAAAGGAAGAAAAAAAGATTAAGCATGACCATGCACATGGCCGTGACTCAGTAAGGGTCATCAAGCATCGAGGCGACACACGACCTTGCTTCCTAGCACGTGGTTGTGTCTTCATTAGAAAAAGGAAGTTGATGAGGATAGAAATATATGACATGACCATGTGCATGAAGGAAAATTCGAAGGCAATTATCGCATGATGGCACGATCATGTACATCATTGAATCAGAATCGCAACTCATACTTGAAGGGGATTCATTTTTCTTTTGTAGGCATTAAAGCTTCCTTATTTTAGGGGATGTCTAGAGGATTGTTTATGAAAGAAGGATAATAGGAATTAGGGCATGAGTGGATAACCAAAGGAAAAGATTATCATTTAAGGTAAGGTTACCTCAAAATTCTTGTGAGAAAAGGTGTAAGAATTCAAAAAATTAAGAAGTAGTTTGTGGCTATTATTGGAGCTGTTTTTATTGTTTTCTTTTTCTTTTCTTTATTCAATCATGAACTAAACTTTTATTGGCTAGGGTTGTAAATGGATCTTATATAACTTTCATTAGAATTTCTTAATCTAAATCTATTTGGTTTCTTGCATTATTGGTACTAGTAATTGTTGAGTATTTCTTTTTTGATCAACTAGCCATTGATATTATTAGTTTTTTTACTAAAAAATCAAGAGGTGCCTTTCATGAAATAGGACTCTTAATAATTCCCTTACTTTGTTATTGTTGGCCTAATGTACCAAGAAAAGGGGTTGAGTTAGTGGTTGTTTTTAAAATTAATGAGAATTTAAGTGTTTAGAAGGTGAAGAAGAAGATGAGAAGAAATAATTTAAAAATCATATGACATGCATAAGCTAAAAGAATCCTAATGGCCTCTAACCTTGCAATGGGGGCATAGGTTTCATCATAGTCTATGCCTTCCTCTTAGTTGTAACGTCTTGCAACCAATCTAGCCTTATTCCTAGTGATGAATCCTTGTTCATCTAACTTGTTCCTAAAACACCCATTTGCAACCTACAATTGGGTGTTTCTTAGGCTTAAGAACAAGTTCTCATACATTGTTTCTCTCAAATTGATTGAGTTCTTCTTGCATAGCAATCACCCAACTCTCATCATCAAGAGCCTCATCTATAGATTTTGGCTCAAGTTGAGAATTAAATGCAAGATTGTTATCTAAAAAGTTGAGTTGAGATCTAGTACTTACACCTTTTGAAGTATCACCAATGATTAAATCTTTGAGGTGATGCTTGGTGAATCTCCAATCTTTAGGTAGATCTTGACTTGTCAATTCTTTTTATTGATATTGAGGATCCTTATCTACTCTTGATGACTTGTCCTCATCCTTATCTTTGTCTTCCTCTCTCGTAGTGTGTTCTAATTCCAATTTTTCAAAATCACCTGCAAGATCATCAATAAAAGTACCTTTCCTAAGATCAAGCTTACTAGATTCATCAAATACAACATGCATAGACTCTTCAACAACCATTGAACTCTTATTAAAGATACTTTGGGCCTTGCTAGAGGTGGAATACCATAAGAATATACCCTCATTAGTTTTTGAGTCAAATTTCCTAAGATTATCCTTGGTATTCAATATATAGCACTTGCATCCAAATACTTTTAGGTATGATATCTTGGGTTTTCTACCATTCCATAACTCATAAGATATTGAGAATGAGTCTTTTAAAAACTCTATTTGCAATATAACACAAAGTATTAATTACTTCGGCCCAAAAGTAATTTGGCAAAGAATACTCATTGAGCATAGTTTTAGCCATCTCTACTAGTGTTCTGTTTTTCCTCTCTACAACACCATTTTGTTATGGTGTTCTAGGAGTTGAAAAGTTATGAAAAATCCCATTCTTTTAGCAATTAGATTCAAAAGAATCATTTTGAAATTCCTTTCCATGGTCACTTTTTATAGAAGAAATGAACTAACCTTTTCATTTTGAATTCTTTTTGCAAAACTTTTAAAAGCATTAAAAGTATCATACTTATGAGCTAGAAAGGACACCCAAGTAAACCAAAAGTAATCATCAACTAGGACTTGTGCATAATATTTTAAAGGAGGATTGATGTTGGTTCCCTATTTGGCAAGGACCACATGTCTTATCTCTATAAAACTTTAGCTTGGGAAGACCTTTAACTAACTTTCCTTTTGATAAGCTTTGTAATAGACCTATGATAACATGTCCAAGCCTTCTATGCCATAGCCAAGCTTCATTACTAAGAGATATGAGACACTTAAAAGATTGGTTAGCCAAATTGTCTAAGTCAATTAGATAGGTATCGCCTTTCCTTTCACCCTTGAAAACTACCTTTTATCCACTAGAGTGGTCACTCGACATTCTCTTGGGTGAAAGGTGACTTTATTACTTTTGTCACATAATTGACTTACATTAAGCAAATTATGTTGCAAGCCATCAATTAATAAAACATCATTAATTAAAGAGTAACCATTCATATCAATGGTTCCCATGCCTATTACCTTACCCTTGGCATTGTTACCAAATGTGACATTACCAGCTTCTTTTTCCTTTAAGGCCATGAACAACTTCCTATTGCCCGTCATGTGTTTTGAGCATCCACTATCCACATCCAATCATTTATTGGTGGCTACCAAACACCCCTACTCAACCCAAATAAATCATCTTTTCTTTGGTACCTAAGCATATTTAGGTCCTAAGGGGTTAGATTTTGAAGGATCCATTAATTTGAGATGTGCCTTCCTAATGTAACAAAAAACATTTATGTGTTCATACTTCATGCAATAATGGCATTGGAGTTTAAACCTATGTTTCTTCTTCCTATGCAATGCCTTGGTACGATGGGGGTTTTCTCATACCAACATGATATGTGTAAGAGCATAGACATGCATGAATGGGTGTAAGTGTGTATTTTCTGTGTGTATGTGAATTATCATGACTTTTGTTATATATGTAAGCATGATTGGCCTTAGGCATTAGGGTTTTAGTGCTTTGGGCATTTTCTTTCCAACAACCTCAATACTTGAAGTTTGAGGTGTTGAGGCTTTAATGAATGTAGTGGATGGAGATGTAGAAGAAAAGGCTCCATTGAAGCCTAGACCATGCCTAATCAAGGGAGGTATTTATGAGACAATGAGTGTATCCAAAGCTTTCTTACCCTTATGAAACTTAGAGATAGAGCGTCTAAGCTCAATGAGTTCTTCTATCAAAGAGACATTCTCCTTTCTTAATAAAGCCAGAGATGAAGATGATTTGGAAAGATTTTCCATTAACTTCTTAAGTTCTTCATTTAAAGCTCTCAATTCACTTACAAGGCTATTAAGGGATTTGAATTCATCCTCTAATTTATTGCACTTCTTCTTGTAAGTTTTCATTTGTAACTTATGTTTGTCACATTTCATGGTGAGAGCTTCTAAAAGCTCATTATCTACATCATCTAAATCATCATATTCAGAATAAGAATGAGGAGAAGAGCTTATCTCATTAGGAGAGTCCTCTTGAGCTATGAAGCATATGTTAGCAATCTCTTCTTCTTCATCATCTTTATTTGAGCTATCATCCCAAGTGGCTTTAAAGCTCTTCCTCTTATCTTTGTCCCCTTTCTTCTTCTTCTTTAGCTTGGGGCAATCATACTTAATGTGGCCTTGCTTGCCACACTCATAGCAAGTGACATCGTTTGATCTCTCTTTGGGAGTTGGAGTTGCTTTCTTGAAGTTCCTTCTTTATTTTCTTCTTCTAATTAACTCCTTGGTCCTTTTAGAAAGCATTGCAAGTTCCTCTTCCTCTTTGTCACTCTTCACTTGAGGCTATTTCTAATTCATTTTCCTTTGAAGAGGATTTGAGTGCCAAGGTCCTTTTTTCTAGTTTTTTAGATTGCTCCCATTTGACCTCTCATTATATTCATTTCATCATCTTTCTTTAAGGCCAACTCATGAGTCAAGAGTTTGCCTATCAAGACATTCCTTGACACCTTCCCTACTTTCGGGCTGGACTCTTGGATACTACCCACTCTAGCACTAAATTTCTCAAGAGATAAAGATTTCAAAATTTTGGAATTTACCTCATGATTTGTGAGAACCCGACCGAACTTCTTCATGTTGGTGATAATAGTTAGGAGCTGATTTTTCATATATGTTATGCTCTCTTCCTCCTTCATCATGAATAGCTCCCACTCTGTCACATACATCTCAAGTCGGCTGGATTTCACCAAGGTGAAGCCCTTATGATAGTTCTCCAATGCCTTCCAAATACCATGAGCAGTTTGGCAATGTTGAACCCTTTCAATTTCTTCTCTTGACATGGAGCTTAGGAGAATAGTCATTGCCCTCTTGTTCTTCTCATTTGCCTTCCTTTGTGCTTCACTCCATTCTTGTCTTGCAATTGTCACCTCAACTCCTTCAACCATCTTTTTTGGAGGCTTCCACTCTTCAAGAATATAATCCCATAAGTTGACAATATCGCTATCAAGATAGATCTCTATTTTATGCTTTTAAAGAGCATAATCATTGCCATCAAAGTGGGGATTAAGGTGAGAGTGGACTCATTCTTATGCCATTGATCTTTTCTCACACAATTAAGGCTTGAATTAAGACTTAGCTCTGATAACAATCCAACCCCTCCTTCCCCCCCCCCCCCCCCGCCCCCCAACATTGGTGCACTAAGGCCAACAGTTATTGAGTTGAGAGACCTTAACAAACCATTGTTATCTTTAGTGTCTTGAATTAAAAAGCAATTCATGATGTTTGGATTTTAAGTTGAGGAACCTTTAGCTAACATGTTTTTGTATGTCAATTTCTACTCGAGAGGGATTAATTGACCACCTTAGTGACTTAATAGTAGTGTTCATTTCATGAACCAATTAGATAAGGATTAGGGATCCAATAGAACATTGTCAAATGAAATTAAACCCCTACCTATTCTTAACCATGGTTTATCTCTCATCTTTATTAACATTACTTTGCTTCATTTATTTACAATTATAATTACCTTCTACTATTGATTCTTTAGATAATATAAGATACAAGGCACTTGGAACTTAAACTCTAATCTCGTGGGAATGATATCCATACTAGCATATTACACTTTATTACTTTGACCTGTGTACTTGTAGTTTAGAGATTTTTGTATAAGGTGCACCTGTCAGTGAATGTCCATCGAGAGATATGTTTTAAGCTGCTATCCTAAAAGGTGTGATGCTTCAATAGGCATTAGAGCTACAACTTGGGAAGCTGCTAGTCTCGAATGCTAGGGGGTGTTGAGCATGGATGGTTGAGTCATTGGTAAGCTTGCTTTCGTTGTTTTTGAGGCTTGAATTCGATTATGCATATTAAAATCACGTTTTAAAGAAGATGAAACACATTGCAATTGATTTAAACAAATTAAAGAAATGCAAAAAAAAGAAAGTAAATTAGAAGAAAGACTAGAAACATAAAGATAAGGAGAAAAACAAGAACAAAAGCATTTAGAAAAAGAAAAACAATAAGAAATATCAAAACAAAAATTAGAAAACTCCCTTTTACACAAATTTACAACCTCACTCTTCATTATAGAACGATTATCAATATTAAGAGCTAAGTTGGCTTCCATTCTAGGCCCCTCCATTGAAAACCATTCTTTATAACCTTGCAAAGAGACATAAAAGCACTATACAAAAGATTGTAAAGTTTGTTAGTTGCATAATACATCCTTTTGAACAAAAATATGGTTGTGGCCTTAGAAGAATAGCTCTCATCACTCTCTTTTAACATTATGGTTTTCTTTTGCATACCCTTCCTTTTGTATGCACCTTTCTTTTTTTATGTACATCCACTATAAGGTTTCTTTTTTCAACTTTTTGCTCACACCTTTAATGGGTTTTCTCATAACTCTCCTTTTGCTGCGTTAATTCTTTTTCATTCTCAAATGCGTTTTCTCTCTCTCATTACTTTTTAGTCCCAAACAATTTATTGAGGTGTTAAAGAATACAAAACAATATGCTTGCCCCCAAAATCAAACTTATAAGTATTAGAGAACCCATCATGTTAGGCTTGCCTATCAAATTGCCATGGTCAACCCAAAAGTATATGGCTAGCTTGTATAGGAATGACATCACAAAACACCTCATCCTTTTATCTACCAATAGAAAATTATATCAAAACTTGCTTAGTAACTTTTACTTCCCCAATATCATTTAGCCATTGCAAGTTATAAGGTTTAGTATGTTTTATGATTGGTAAATTTAGCCTTTCAGCAATATAGGTACTAGCCGCATCAGTGCAACTAGCACCATCAATAATAGTAAGACATAAATTACCATTTATCCTACACCTAGAATGAAAAATATTTTCTCTTTGAATTTAATTGTCCTTAACTTGCACATTTAAATAACACTTAGCCACAATAATATTCTTACTAGTTACCTCATTGGGGTCCTCAAAATCATCATCACTAGTATCTATTAATGGAGGCATCTCAAGGTCGGTTGCATAGTCATCATCTTCATCATCACTTACCATCTCCCCATCATGCAAAACCATGGTCCTCTTGTTGGGGCAATCACATGCCATATGTCATTTCCCTTGGCACTTGAAGCAAATAATTGAACTTGGCCTTTTAGGGGGTTCAACCTTAGCATTACAGTTGGGCTTACTCTCTCCTTCATTTTTTGGTGGTTCAGTCTTGAGCCTATTGTTAGGCATATCACCACTTTTAAACTTGTTAGTCCAAGAAATTGAATTGAAATTAGGCTTAAAATGCTCACTTTTATGTTGCCTATCCACCATAATAGCAAGGTGATACAATTCCTCCAAAGTGTCATATTGCTTAAGCTAAACTTCGTTAGTGATTTCTGTATTCAGACCGGCAAGAAAACGTGCCAAAGTTTGCTCCATAAGCTCTTCAATTTCGACCCTCATTAAGGTGATTTCAAGATCTTGATAATACTCTTCCACACTTTTATTACCTTGTACAAGTCTTTATAACTTTTTGTGCACGTCTTTAAGGCAATAATTAGGAACAAATATATTTCTCATGGCCCTCTTCATATCTACCCAAGTACAAATTGGTGGATCCCTACATCTTCTTCTAATACTTCTAATTTGATCCCACCATACAAGTGCATATCCCATAAATTCAATAATAGCTAATTTAACCTTCTTATCCTTACCATAATTGTGACAATCAAAAATAAAATCTACTTTCTTTTCCTAAGATAGATAGGCTTTGAGATCATTGGAACCACTAAAGGTAGGAATCTTCATCATGATGCTATTGAGATTGTTATCTTGCTTACTAGATCATTGTGAGATACCTTTTATGGAATCGCCCCCCTCATCATCTTGAACAATACTTTCACGCCTTTGTTGCTTATAAATGATATATGTGTTGTTGGAATTTGAGGTGATTTGCAAGCTTTCAATCTTTTCATGCACTGGTTGGAATTACTTCTCAATTTGGGCCATATGAGCTTATAAAACTTTCATGAACAACTTCTAATCTGGATCTTCTTTAGGATCTTCCATGGTTAGTAAATAATAAAAGAAAACCTCACTAAACACTCCCTCACTTGTTTACACTTAAATGATAGCACTCAAACTCATGTTTAACTCAAAATAGGATTTTACCCTCATTTAAGCTCACCACTTTTCCCTTTTAACTCTCTTGGATTTTTTTTAAAGTTATTTAAGGACTTAAGTTACTTTATGTTGAATTCAAGCCTAAGCCAAACACAAACAAACAAACTAATCTTAGAGAGACTTAACAAATAAAGGATTTAAAATCAACACAATCGGTGCAAGAAAAAAAATCTTTAAAGGCCTATTTGAAATTTTAAGATGAAAAAGAAAATTTGAAGTGTCAAGACTAAAATTGAACTTGAAATTAATGGAATTTTATACCCTACGCTGAATACCAATAAGAACTTCAAAATCAGTTATTAACAATGCAAAGAAACTAATGAAAGTAGAATTGGAGGAATCAAGTGCTAATCATAATTTGCACATTTCTTTCAATTTGGATGAGTTTGATTTGGCCCTAGACACATAAATAAACACAAAGAATGTTTAGCACATAAAGAAAAATGAATTGGGATGCAAGAAACACAAAGAAACCAAATGGAGATAAGAAACTATAACTTACTTGATTTGAAGTCTTAGTTCTAATACCAAATGATGCAAATAAGGTTAGAATGATCCTTACCCGTATGCTAAAGAATAGTTGCCCAAAATCTATCAAACTAAGTATTGAAGTATTGATCTTTAAATCCCAACTAGACCTCTAGAAAAATTCTTTCTAGCAACTTAATTTATAAAGATTCAAAGTTATGTTATCTCAAACCATAAATCAACCAAGCCAATTTAAGATCAAAATTAACAAATTTGTGAAATTATTAAGCATTCACTCAATAATCTCACTAAGTCCACTCAAGAAGATAATTTAATCTCACAAGCAAGTTTTCTAAAGAAATAATATTGATTGAATAACTTCTTGGCCAAATATGAGAGGCTATTTATAGCCTTACAATGCTTAATCCAAAACCTAATAGGATTCGATTTACATTCCCTAACCAAATTCAGTATTTCCTAATGCAATAAGGAAAAGACAATCCTAAGCTAAATAAGAAAACTTAAGGAAACATTATGATTGGCCAACAAGATATTTTCCTAACTAGATAATAACTAGCAATCCTAAACAGAAAAGGCAAAGGATTCAGCCTAATGAGGAAATCCTAATGGTATTAGGAAACATTGCCAACTAAGGATATCTTACAAGAATCTTTGACTTTGAACCTTATTTCCATGCTTACACACCTAGGAATTCCTTTTTCATGCCTTAGACTTCTTATTTCATGTCTTAGCTGAATTGAATTAGGCTTTGATGCTCTCCAAAAGTTGGGTCCATTCTATTAAGTTAAGTATTCCAATTATAGAGTTTAAACTCTCATTATCTTTTAATTGGGCTTCACATATCCTTTGCTCTTCTTAGGCTAATCCAAGTGTAACTCCTTATTGCACAAATGCTCTAATTGCCTCTTTAAACTTCTTTAGCCTTGCCCTTATGATTGGGCCTTGAAGCTGAAGTGGATCCTTTACTAACATGCCTTGGCCATTTAGTTTCCAAGCTAGCGGCAACTTAGGCATCTATTATGCAAAGCATATATGTTAAAGAATTAGCAACACATGTTCAGAGGCACACAATCAAGAGAGGTGAACTAGATTTATGCATTGCCATATAAAATATCAAAGTTCGATAAAAAAAATAGAGACAATTCCACCATAGTTTGTTATAGAATGTCCTAAGCACGCCGTATAAAAAAGAGGGTTGTCAAATTAACCAATAAATTGTATGGCTATGTAAATATATATCAAATGCTATATTGGAGTGAAGGAAAAAGGAAAAAAATATCCTAAATAGCTAAGGGGTAGGTCTCAAGTGCTCAGATGCCTCTGCTTCTGGAAGGTCTCACTCTTATGCTAAGCACTCTATCTCTATCTCCACCTTTGATATGCACTGATCCTTTTCCCTAAACTCATGATTCTGACATTGGATCATCTCTTGCAGAGAACATGAGGGTTAGGAGATGTAGGATACAAAACATATAAAGCACAAAGCATAAACATGCATACATAGATTGTTTTGTTTTACTAACATGTATAGAACAAGTCTGCTGCATCATGACCCTCTTCAGGGCGGTGATCAAGTTGACCATGGCCTCTATTTAGATGCGAGGAATTTGTAAAAGGGGAAAAGGAACACATTCTCAAAAGTACAATTTATAATGTGATTGAGACATAATAAATGCAAAGAAACAAGGTATTTACACGAGTTGTCTCGGTGGGCTCAAAAGCACAAACAAACCTAGTGATCTATAGTGACATCATCAACCCAATCAATGATGCCATGCAACTCTCCACCAAGCTATTAGGCATAGAGGCCAAAGCACCTACCACTACAGACTGCATGCTTTTTAGAGCATATTCACAAGCCCATTTGTGACCATGAATGACAGTCGAGCCAGATCAAAAGGCAAAAAAAAAGGCCTCCAAGATGCTTAAATAGTGGTACCTCGACTCATGTGTTATAGGGTAATCCCTTCGTTAGGTGCATAGTAGGGAAACACATTGATAGCTATATTGATCAAAGAAAGCCTACCTATGAGTGCGTCAATCATTCAAAACTTGTAAGGGACTCCCATAAAAGATAATTGCTCCGCAGACACAAAACACAAGGTCATAACCAACTCAGCACCCTGAGATCCCTTGCCCACAACAAACTAGTGGGCAAATGCTATAGGACATGTCATTCATCCAAACCATCGTGCTAGCGAAAGATATGTTCCCTTAGATACCACTATAGAATGGAAGGCCTCGCCATAAGCCAACGATAGTAAGAGACAACCTCTGCCTCCATCACCTCCAATAACTAAGTCTCCACAAGATCCTTCCAGTTGAGGCACAACTGCAATAAGAACACAAAATCACTATAAAACCAAACAATATGATATATAATCATGACTAACATAATGATGTCAATGCAAGAAGAATATCTAGTCTATTGTAATCGTGTTTAGGCGAGCATGCTTGGGAGCCATAGGAGAATCCTTATAACTCGCTACACTCTATTGTGTAAAATAAGGGTAGCAGCCCTCTACACTATACGTAGGATCTAGTCTGTATAACAAACCTAACTCGACAACCTACACTTATCAATAAGGAATGATATAAGCATTAAAATAATAAAGTAGGACCAAAGTATAGAGAACAGGGGAGATCAACAATACTCATAATTAGGACTCTTTAAGCACCACACTTGTAGTCTTAGCCTTAGGAGCACAAGTTGAGGTAGTGTTAGAGGTACGTTAGTGCCGCAGGACTCCAGCAAAAGCGGTGCAGCAAGCTCAGGTCCTCCAGCACGAGCACTAAACATAGCCTTGCCAACTTAGAAGTGTTTGAGAACACAGATCCTAATAAGGCATATAATAAATAGCAACATGCGTGTTGATCGACCACCTTGATCGGACTATCATTAGTAACAATAGAAGTACTAGTCTAAATGTTTGACCTCGTTATAGTCCATCTCCTCTTCAATAGGGGAACACAACCAAGGACTCTCCATAAATAATATTGTTAGAGAATTAGATAATGTATGCCAGAGTCAGTAGGTAGAGGAATGCCCATAAACCATAACCTAATCAGAAATGTGAAGTCTTCAGGAGTGATCGTAATCTTATCGATTAATGGCAGATGAAAGGTGTGGGTCATGTCCATCCACTGCACTAATATGTGCACCATTGATAGGTTGATCCTCAGTGTTTCGTTAGGTAGTATCCGTAGGAAGGTATAGATCCTGGCCCCCTTCAGATGGGTCATAACTAGAGGATGCAATATATGACCCCACACCCCAGTAGGATTGTTAGAGTTGCCTCCTTTTTGAAAGGAAACAATACCCTAAAGAGGAAAAAAAAAAAAAGGCCATAAATATATGTGTAGGGGTCATTTTGCACAATAATAACAACACACAAAATAATATGACAATGAATCCTAGTCACTAGGGTTTAAAATTAAAACAAAAAATTAGGAATAAAATGCCATGAAATTGACAAGTTTGAAGACAATAATGGATCAGCCATTCTAGTATGTACCTTAATCGCTCATAAATCTTTCTATGAATTAATTTCAATTATCTCTTTGTGCAAGTTGTAGAGTGAAACCTAAGGCACACAAATGAAGGCAATCATCCAAACCCAAAATAAATTTCACTAAAATAAAAAGTGAGTGTCATAAAAAATTATTTATAAATATTTTATAAGATAACCTAATGTTCACAAGCAAGAAATAAATATAGGGGCAGTGCCTAAATCCAATGGTGACAAAGTGCATAGAAAAAGTAAAATAAAATTAACAAGAATGAAAAAGGGTACCTACCCTCTCGAGGCTGCTCTAGTAAGGTGATGGTACAAATTGTAGATTGTCGGAAAGTCACCAATTAGAGGAAAACCCAGAGGAATCATTTTCGTACTCTCATTCTTCAATGGGCTCACTCGTTTGAACCCCTATTAGGATCACACTTGATCTAAGGCATTAAAAGTCAAGAGGTCTTACTCAAGAAGCATCAAAGCCTACGTCAAACATCTCATCATAATGAAACTTGACCATGTTTGGTTGCTTGAAGGAGTTAAGTCTCAAGCCTAGAGAGAGAAAGATTAAAGCGGGAAGAGGAATGACACGAATGAAGGTGAGTCACTGTTAGAGACCTTATATAGTGGCCTCAGGCTATACAACTTAGGGCAGGTTGTACAACCCTACTAGACTGAGTCGACCTTAGCTAGGCCTGGCAAGCCTTACTCTTTCCTTAGCTTGGTGAGCCCAGCTTCCTCCTTAGCCCAAAATACCCTTAGTTTCTCTTCAAGCCTAATTATGATCAAATTACCAAAATGCCCCCAAAGACCCTAGAGCACTCAAATTATAAAAATACCCCTGTATTCCCTCAAGCACAATTACACCTAAATTACCAGAATACCCTTCGCATTTCTTTAAGCCCAATTACATCTAAGTTGCCAAAATGCCCTTAGCTTTTCAAAAAACCCCATAATGGTCAATTTACCAAAATACCCTTATTCCTTTTGGAGCACCTAGAGAACACCGTAAGTTTCCTTATTCAAGTCAAGCCACCAAAATATTCCTCAATGACAAAAGAAGTATTTTCAAGGAAAATCTCTAACTTAGAAATATCAAAGCCCAATGAGGCGCTTTCTATAACATCAAAGCCTAAGGCCCATTACCTTTAGATAAGGACAAACTCCGGGATAGCTAGAGGAGTTGCAAGAATATGGATTCAGTTTTACCAATGCTTAAAGGGTTCGAATGACATGAGGACTACCCAGAGGGCATCCCTAAATCAAAATCACCAGTCAAAAAGACTAAAGCACCTGTGAAAAGAAACTTAACCTTCGTACTTGCTAGAAAGCTACCAAGAAATTCAATACCTGCTTGAGAGCTGTTGAAGAACGATCAACTCTAGTACTTCTTAGAAGGCTACTGAAAGGAGAAGCTTAACCTTGGTACTTACTAGAGAGCTACTAAAAAGTTCAATACTTGCTTAAGAACTGTTGAAGAATGATCAACTCCATTGCTTGCTAATGGGTTGTTGAAGAAGAAGCTTTACGTTCATACTTGCTAAAAAGCTGCTAAGAAGTTCAGTACCTACTTGAGAGCTTCTAAAGAGCAACTGACTTCAGTACTTGCTAGAGGGTTGTTATAAGAAGTAATTTAACCTTAGTACTTGCTAAAGGGTTATTAATAAACTTAGTACTTACTCGAGGAGCTGTTAAAAAAATTGTATCCTTTTGTATCCTTTATCCGATGTTCATGTTTATGACTAATGTTTTATTATGTCTTATCCAATTGTTATTTCTCAAATGTTATTTTCCAAGCTTTACAAAGTAGGGGGCATATTGTAAGCATCAAATTTTGGACCTTAGGATGCAAAGCCTAATGAAGAAATCACTTAAACCAAATCCCTATAATGAAAAGGGAGTTGCCCAAATAAAAGGATGGAAGGCTCTAAATAACCTTGAAAAATCCAAATACTAGGCCCAAACCTAGCCTAAGCTACCAGCCAAGCTTGATGGGTTGTAAACCCATCAAGCAAGGCTGTAAGCCCTAAAGCAAGACTATACAGCCTTCCTTGAACCTTAGTTTAGAGAATCTTTTAGAAATAGTCCCCTATTTTCAACCCTACAATTGTAAAACCTTGACACAGGGATGTACAACCCATGCTTAGTTGTATAACCCATATGTAAACCCTAATTCTTGTATAATAATCTCTTTCTTTATGATTGGATACATCCATGGTACAATCAGAACTATTTTTGGCATTGTGCACACACCCAACACCTATAAATCTACCCATTCTAAAGAGAAGGGGAGGCTTTTGGGAAACCTTAACAAAACTCTGCTAAAATCTATTCTCAAACACCCCTAAACATAGAAAACCTAAACCCTAACCTCAACCCACTCTCTACAATGTAGAACTCGCCTTTATTCTTACATTTGTGTATTGCCCTAAGCATTTTTAAAGGAAATTGAACTTGTTATGTGCTTTTGAGGGCAAAGACATCATTGAGACATACCCATGATCCTTCTTCCCCTCTTCTTCCTTTTCCCTTCTTTTTCTTTTTATATTTTAGAAACTTAGGAAACTAGGACTATACAGCCTCGTCGGTTGGCTATGCAGCCCTCTTCTTGGGCTGTACAACCTAGTTTTCCCGTAACATAACACAAAACTCTCTCTTTGTTCTTTCAGATTTCTTTCCTTTCAAGGTACTTTTTGTGATGTTCTATATCCCAATGGTGGAACAAGGTTAGGTCTAATGACTTAGTACCCCTATTCACCTCAAAAATGAACTTTTATCAGTTTTTTAAATGACTTTGCTTGTTATTTCTACTTAAAATGCTTTTGTAGTTTCTTTTTTCTTTAATCTTAAAGTTTTTATTAGTTCTATTTTCAACAAGTTGGGGTAATCATCAAGTAAGGAACTAGAATCTCCTTTGACCTTGATAGTCCTTTTTGTGCTAGAGTTCATGTGTAGTCATATGAATAGTACTTTTAATGTTTGATTCCATAGTTTGATGTTGGCATTCAAACTCATGTAATATTTCATTTTGTGCTAAATGCTTTAGCTCTTAATGAACAAAGTGGGGGAGGGTTCAATGACCCAAGGATCTCACTTGGTTGAATCTTTACCTTAGGCTAATCAATATCCTTCAAATACCTAGCCTTATGTATGTCAATCTCAACTCTTTTATTCATGGTTTATGCATTTTTTATAGGTGTTACAAGTTGTACATTTTTTTGTGTGATGATAAATAGGGTTATTATGGACGTAGATACATGTTAAGATACCTTGACTGTGCAGTTATGGTATGGTGACCACTATAGACCTTATTTTCCTTTATTTATTTACTTTAATTTCTCTTTACTTACTAGTTTGTGTTTTTTGGTTGATCTATCACTAACTTGTTTCTTCTTTTGGGTGTAGATGATTACTTAGAATTAGACCATGAATTTGGTCTTGACCATTTCCCCATCATGGATTATATGATTATGTGTGTGAATGAATGATATGTATGTTAATCCCTATGCCATGTCACATGCCTCCACTCCTTTTTTATATATGATCATTGATGTTATCACGTATGAATGATAATGCATGCCTAACCCATACCATGATGCATGATCCCTACACTTTTCAATTGATGGCTCGAGTTGTTTAAGTTGACTGTGCTTAGATGTATGATTAGGGGTGTTAATTGAACTAATAAAAAACTTTACTAAAATATTAAAGGTGAACCAAAGATACTTGAAGGCTAGATCCTTATATCCATGCAGCTTAGGAGTGCTAACCTCTTCGCCAAGCCGTACCTAATTTATGGACTTAATCTCTGATGGGGTGAAGATGAAATAGGCCTTCAACTTGACTTAGATTAGGTTTAGATTTTGTCTTCCTTGAATTCTTATCCCCACCAAAGTCGGGTAGTGACTTCATATTTCATAGGGATAGTACTAATGTATTGTCCCATTTTGGTCCTTAGATGACCACCATTTGGACTTAAGGCTTTAAACTTGCATACTAAAGGATCCCTCATTGATCTAAACATGTGCCATATTAAGGGGTCATTACCAGTGTAAAGACCTCAATCCTTTCAATCCCTCAATGTTCAATAAAATGATGGTGTCACAAGCAAGATTTCACTCATTCAAGTGCAGTTGGAAAATTGACCAAGGTGCTTACACATACTTCACAGGAATACTTTATAATTTTGAACTTGGATTTACTATTCCTAATGAAGATGCATATCCAGAATAGCCAAAATGGCTGCAAGGACAAAAATTTATACCCAAAAGACCAAGAAGGTTGTAATGACACGAGGTGATACTTTAGCGTGCCAAATGGACCAATGTGATAGGATCGTCCCCATGGGGCATCCCTAGCCAAAACTACTAGCTAAAGGGGTAAGACGTTTTTAAGATATTCAAGGATGTTAATAGCTATGAGAAGGTTATTGTAAACACTAGTACCTACTAAACACTTATCAAAACAAACCTAGTACTTACCAAAGAGCTGTTAGGATACCTAATACCTACTTAAGAGCTGCTGGGGTCACACTTAACATACAGAATAAAGTAGTATCTACTAGAGAGCTGCTAGGATACCCAATATCTACTTGAAAGCTGTTAGGGGCACACTTAACATATGAAATACACTTGTACTTGCTAGAGAGCTGCTAGAACAAACCTAGTACCTACTAGAGAGCTGTTAAGATACCTAATACTTATATGAGAGTTATTGAAAGCACACTGAGTATACCAGTACCCGCTAAAAAGCTATCAAAATGAACTTTAGTACCTACTTGAGAAGCTACTAAAGAACTGATCCTTTGGTATCATTTTCAATGTTTACACTTTTGTGTTACTTTGTTGAGTCTTGTTCAAATGGTCATTTCTCGAATGTTATTTTCCTAGCCCTATAAAGCAGAGGCCAAACTATAAGCATCAAATTTTTAGACCTCAAGATGCAAGCCCATTAATGGAAACTAGTGGGAACATTCCCTAAGATGTAAGGTGAATTATGAAAGAAAAAAGGACAAAAGGCCTTTAAAAGCCCAAAAGCTTAAATCTGTTAGCCTTAGTTTAGTGGGTTGTACAACCAAACACTAAACCCTAGCCAACAAAAGATTCTAGAATGTTACCCCTATAACTTAATTAACTATACAACTAACCAAATGGGTTGTACAAACTACTTTTACTAAAATTGCCACTAAAAACCCTAAACCCATAAAAATTAAAGACCTAACACATTGCATAAAGATCTAAGGTATAAAAAAAGACTTTTATAACTCATTATTAAGCATTACCATTGCATTTTTTAGGATCAATCCATATACTAAGTGCCTCTAAGGGTAAGATAGTATTCAGAAGCATCTAAGCACTCCTATCCCCTTCCTTTTCTTTCCCTTTATTTTCTTCCTCATTTTTAAAAAAACTCAATTTATCTGGACTATATAGACTTCTTGTAGTCTACACAGACCACCAAGTAGGTTTTATTAACCACTAATTGGTTTGTACAACCCACTTTGACTGTGGATAGATTATCAAATTCTTTTTTGGTTTTATTTGAGTACTTTTTATTTCTAAACTTGATATCTGATGGGGTATAGAAAAATTAGGCATTCTAAATGACTTAGTTAGGTTTTTATTTTGCCTTATCTATATTCTTGTCCTGACTAAAGTCAAGTGGTAAGTCCACATCTCTGTTGGGATAGTACCAAACCGTTGACCACCGTATTGGAAAAAGGTCTTCAAACTTAGATAAAGTTAGAAGGATCCTCCATTTATCCAAACAAATGCCATATTTTATGGTTATTACCAATGTATAAGCCCTATCCTCTCGACCCCTCCATTAGTCGATAAAAAGATGGAGTCACAAGCAAGATTCCACTTGTTCAAGTGAAATCCTAAGGCACTCACAAATGGAAATAGTAAAAAGATAAATATACACTCTAACCCCTATCTGGAAATGATGAATTAAGAGGTCAAAAACATTAGAAACCTTTCCCTTTCATGTTCATTCATGATCAAGCACATAAGGTAAATAAGTCAAAAAGGGTGTAAAACACATAAGCTAAATCAATCATATTAATTGATCATTGCCTCAAGAATGAGGGATTAAGGTCATAGATCTTTATAACCTACCTTATTTCTATTGTAAAAGGCTTAAAAAAAACCATAAAAGAACTAAGAAAAACATAAGAAACCAACAAAAGGAAAACTACTATAAACAATGTTGTGAGTAGTACTGGAGGTTATACAAACCACTATTCATCTGCACAATCCACCGAGTCTACTGAAACTAAAAATCAAAAATGAAGAAGAAGAAAGGGAAAGAAAATGAGAGAGATAAGGTAAAAGGGTCCTTAGATGCTTTAAATGTTTTCTTTACCTTTAGAGTCACTTTGGTGTTAGAATTTTCCAAAAATGAAAAAGAAAACAATGCTAAAAGATAAAGAAAAGCTTAGGTTTACCTTGAATCTTTTGGGTACATGTTAGGTATTTATGTTTTTCTATTTGGGTAAGGTGTTTTTAAGGTTTGATAATCAATTTTGGTAGAGTTAGGCTAGGAAAATTAAGGTTCTCCCTCTCTCTTTAAAGGGAGGGAAAAAGGGTGCAACTGAGCCTAATGGCTTAGATTGCACCTAATCCCTTCTTTCTCATGCTCTCTAATGATAAGATTAATTAATATTCTATAGTTTGGAAGTAGTTTGTATAGACCTTAGGTTGTTCATACAAATAATCACTTAACTATACAGCCAATTAAGCTATATATGTCACTATTTTAGAAGCTTCATGCCCTTTACTTTTAGTAGGTTGTCTATATAACCATTTAAGTTGGTTGTATAGCTTACTAAGTTAGTTATATAAACCCCTATTGAAATTCAAAATTGGGCTTTTAAGCTTAGCCTTTTGTGAGGTGGATTTGGTTCAAGGTTTGTCTAAGCTTTTGCCACTTTATTAGACATTATTTCCCTTATTCTTTAAGGAAGAATTTTGTGTAGTTTCTTATCATTGAGCTTGATCCCAAAGACCTAAACTCTTGTTCTGACACACACCTAAGAAAAAGCCATAACCTTTGACTCCTTCTGAACATCATATTTTATAATGCTCATGATACTAGTCCAGGCCTATGACTCGACGACACTAAGAATAACATTTGAGCCTTAAATTCAACTATTTCAAGGCCCTATAAAAAGGGACTTTATGGGTTTTGATAGGGTTTTTTAAAGAGTCCTTAGCTACCTTTGGGAGATAAAAGCAATTATATAATAGCCATTTTAATTATTTTTTAGAGGGGAGGAACATAAGATTTTAGATTTCAAATGCAAAGGATTAAAGAATCGAGGGACATAAATTCTCTCTTATCTTCCTTGCCTTTAATCTTAGTTTTATGGAAACCTTTCACAATTTTTATCATTTGTTGATTTTTAATATGACAAGGAGCTAAACTCCTTTTGTAGGATAAAGTTGGAACTTACAATGGTAGGAATTATGATTTGATTTTATTCTTATGAAGGAATGGCACCTGATTTGATGTAATGGTTATGTGTTTAATGCTTAAGAATACCTGGCCAATATTCGCATGATTTTAGATGTTAAGCAAAGTAATGAATGTTTAAGCTTAAAAATAAATCCTTAGTCATTAAACTTAATTTACTATAGTTTAAAGATAGATGCATGACTAAAGGGATTCAAGGTTAATCATAGAGCTTGATATGTTAATGTGCAAACTTGCCATGAGAACATGCCTTGTTTCATGTTAACATCTTTTTAATCATTTTTAGAAAAGGTTTAATAATCTTTAAGACAAATTCTGTCAACTTAATCCATTTTTGAAATGAACATAGAGTCCTTTGATTAATTTACATCTATTATAAGGGATAACTCGGTCCTAAGTCTTTGTTATTATTGTCATAATAATCTATTTGCTATTTTTAGTTATTTAATTTTTGTTTGGTGTATAAATTCATATGCTTTTCATAGCTAATTCCTTTAAAATCTTAATGCTTCTAATTTAATTTTACATGTGAAAAGGTTGAATAACGTGAATTTATATTCTATAGGTTTAAAGAGAAATGGACAAAAAAGCATGAAAGAATCTATGATAGTTTCCTAGTTCCAATTCTCAAGAGCTACTTATTGTTTTAGGCATAACTCCCTCTACATAACTCTAAATGAGGTGATTCAAAAGGAATTAGAACACTAACAAATAGGACTACAACTTTCATGTTCTATTTTATAGCTATTTGATCATTTTTAGGGTCAAACATGGGTCACAACAAAGCACAACCATACGTTTAAGAAACAAAATTAGGCAGGCTCAAAATCAAACACATGGCTTTGCCACATGACCATGCACCACCACACATGACCATACACCTCCAAGGCTTGGCCATGCACCCTCTAGAGTAAAAGGAATCATAAAAACACACAACCATGCACTTTTCAATATAGTTGTACACCCTAAGAAAGGCAAACATGCAATTTTGAAAACCTCTCTAATCTCTTCCTTTTCTAATTTCCTAAGTTTCTTACATAGTAAACATCTCAATTGCACTATACAAGAAGGGGGCAAAACCTCATAAATTAGGGCATCAAATAACCATCCAATAAGCCAAGAAATGAATCAAAAAAAGAGGCAACGCTTTAAGCAAAGGCCTAAAGAGCAAAAAGGAATAAAAGGTCATTAGTTTTATTATTCTTTCTTTTCTTTCTTACATTATGAGTAGATTTTATTTAAGCTAATGTTATAGATGAATCTTGTTTAACTGTTATTATAATCTACTTTAAGTTCTTTTAGTTTTATTCATTATTGTGTTAACAATCATTATGAGCTTTATGTTATTGAGTAAAGGGCCCTTAATCATATTGAGTTTTATTAATTGACTATCAAGAAATGTTTTTCATGAAATTGGCCTTCAATGATTCCCTTAATCTATAGTTATAATTTGTAGTTTAAACCTTTTTTTATTTAGGATTTTTAGGTAACATAAGAAACGTAAAGTTTAATACTTGTTGTGTGATCCTCGTGGGAATGATATTTGTACTCTTATACACTTTTTTACTTGTTAACCTGTGCATTTATAGTTTAAGGGCTAATTTACACTTATTACATAACCATCATCACTTTTTAGATTTAAATTTTCAACAACATTATAACAAACTCTAGATAATCATTACAGATAGGCTGGCAATAGTTAATGACCTAGTCCTTATGGATACGACAACCCTTCTCTATACTATAATTAGCACACACAACTTCCTATATGAAGAGATATATACTTGTTACAGTCGATTATGTTAGCAAATAGGTGGAAATAGAGACGTATCCTGTCAATAATGCTAGGGTGGAATGATGAAGTTCATAAAGAAATATAATTTCATAAAATATGGCACTTTAAAGGCCATAATAAGTGATGGCAGTTCTTATTTCTATAATCACCAATTTGAGAAGCTTTTGCAAAAATATGGATGACTTATAGAGTCGCAACCCCTTATCACCACTAAATAAGTGGCTAAGTTAAGGTCAATAATAGGCAACTCTAGCTAATCCTTAACAAAACTTCAATCTATCAAGGAAAAACTAGTCATCCAAGCTCAATAACATACTTTAGGCATATCAAATGACCTATAAAACTCCATCATGCATGTCACCATTTAGGTTGGTGCTCAAAAAATTATGCCATCTTTCGATTCAATTAGAGCATAAAACATATAGGGCAATTAAGCCTTTGAATTTTGATTTAAAGCAAACTAAAGAAAAGAGGCTCCTATAACTTGTTGCATTAAAAGAACATAGTTGAATATGCATGACAATACCAAGTTGTATAAGGAGAGAGCTAAAATATGGCATGATAAGCATTTAATCTATGAGGAGTTTAAAAAGGAACAATTAGTGTTATTATTGAATTTTCATTTAAAATTATTTTTGAGAAAACAAAAATCAAGATGGTTGGGCCTTTTCCATATAGTTAAGATCTTTCCCCTTAGAGCAATAGGGATCATAAGTCAAAAATGGGACATATTCAAACTCAATGGTCACCACCTAAAGCCCTACATAATTAGAGATTCCATCGATGTTAAAACATCTACCTACTTTTCATTATCACCATTAAATACGGGGAGGGTAAGCCAATGATCGTAATTTAGTGCTTTTAAGAGGCAATTCAAGCTTTTCTTTCATTTTAAATTTTCATTTCATTTTAAAGTGTTTTGTTACATTTCAATTTAAATTATAATTCTATATTTAATCCTTTTATTGTGTAGTAGCAAAGAAAGGGAGAGTGACTTTAAAGAAATCCATAATAATTCAATATAGGCTCAAGCTTCCCTATATGTGTGTGTGTGTTCATTGTCACCATTAAATAAAGGGAGGGTAAGCCAATGATCGTAATTTTGTGCTTTTAAGAGGCAATTCAAGCTTTTCTTTCATTTTAAATTTTCATTTCATTTTTTCATTTCATTTTTAAGTGTTTTATTACATTTCAATTTAAATTATAATTATACAATTAATCCTTTTATTGTGGAGTAGCAAAGAAAGGGAGAGTGACTTTGAAGAAATCCATAATAATTCATTATAGGCTCAAGCTTCCCTATATGTGTGTGTGTGTGTGCATGCATATATGTATATATATACACATACATATATATTATGAGCACCTCAAATTTCGTGGTTACGCTCGAATGAGTGGACTATTGCTTACGACTCTATCCTTCTTTCAATCATCAAGAGGATCGAGAGGACGATGGTTATACTTTGATATAACCCCAATTAATGGCATACAAGGTGATCAATGAGGGATCCTTTAGGCCTTGTACAACTTCAAAGCCTTAAGTCCGAATGGTGGTCATCAAGGGACCAAAATGAGATAATACATTGGTACTATCCCTAGAAAATGTAGAGTCACCACCCGACTTTGTTCGGGATAGGAATCCGAGGAATGAAAAATCTAAACCTAATCTAAGTCAATTAGAAGGCCCATTTCACCTTAACCCCATCAGAGATTGGATTTGAAAATTAAGTACGACTTAGGGAAGAGGTTAGGTACCACAAACTATATGGATATTGGAATTTGACTTTCAGGCATCTTTGTTTGGCCTTTAATATTTTAGCCAAGTTATTGATTAGTTAGATTAACGCCCCTAAGCATACACCTAAGTGTAATTCATTTATACAAATTAAATCATCAACTTTAAGGGATAGGGGTCATGCATCATGGTAAAGGGGTTTCATGCATACATTAACCATACACACATAATCATTCATAATGGGAAGAGGATCATGTGATCAAGACCAAATTCATGGTCCAACTCAAATGATGACACCTACACCCAAAGGAAGAAAATAAGTTAGTGATGAATCAATATGGAAAACTAAAAAAGAAAATTTAAAGTAAATAAAAGACATAAGATAAGGTCCATTTGTCCATTTTACCACATCTCCAAAGTCAAGGTTCCTAAGCATATATCTAGGTCCATAATAATCACATTTCAACATTACAAATCAAAATATAATACATGAAGAAAATGCATGGATGATGAATAAAAAGGAAAGATAGACATATAATGTAAGGCATTTGGAGGACATTGCATGGCCTAAAGGAAAGATCCACCTTAAATGAGATCCTAGGGTTAATGAAACCTCCCTCAATTTCTAACAATGACCTAAAAAACTCAGGGTATAACTAATTATTACAAAAGTTAAGATGTCAAATCAAAAGGAGAAGTTAAAAAACCAAAACACTTTTCACATAACTAGCACATAATCTCCAACATTAAAAAGGCTTTCAAGGTTTAGGGAACCTCAAGTTCTCACTTGATCATTGCCTTTTAGTATCTTAAATATAATCGAAACATAATTTCAAGATTAAAGAAAAGAAAGAACACAAAAGCATTTTGATAGAAAGGTAATGAAAACCATTTAGAAAATAAATAAGACTCTATTTTTAGGATGAATAGGGATCTTAAGTCGTTAGATCTCACCCTATTCTATTAATAGAGTCACCAAATATCCCAAAAGATACCCCTTAAAAATATAAAATCTAAAAGAAAGAAGAAGAAGATTTTTTAATGTGTTATAGGAAACCTGCACTGTATAGCTAAGAATAAAGGTTATACAACCTAGGAAGAGGTCTGTACAACCTACCAACAAGGATGTACAATCCTCATTTTCTAGGTTTCAAAAAATAAAAAATGAGAAAGAAAAGGGAGAGGAGAGGAAGAGGAAAAGGGTTCCAGGGTGTGTTCTAGTGATGTCTTCACCCTCATAAGCACAATGATAAGTCCAATATCCTTCAAAGCACAATGATCATTCTTTAGCAACTTTCAAGCAGGTAGTGAACTTCTTGGTAGCTCTCTATCTAGTGTCAAGGTTAAGTTGCTCCCTCTAGCAGCCCTTTGGCAAGTATTGGAGTTAATCGTTATTCAACAACTCTTAAGCAGATATTGAACTTCTTGGCAGCTCTTTAGCAAGTGCTAAGATTACATTTCACTTCATGGGCACTTTAGTCTTTCTGACCTATGATTTTGGTTCAAGGATGCCCCATAGGTGATCTTTGTGTCATTCAAACCCATTTAGCATTGGTAAAACTGATTCCATATTATTACAACTCTTCTGGTTGACCCAGGGTTTGTTCTTATCTGAAGATAATGGGCATTGGGTTTAGATATTGTAGGAAGCACTTCCTTAGGCTTTGATATTTCTAAGGGAGAGATTTTCCTTATAAATACTTATGAGATTTTGGAGAGAGCAATATTGTCATTGATGGATGTCTTGGTTGTTTGACTTAAATAAAAAAACTTAGGGTGTTCTCCCGAAGCTAAAAAAGGACTGATGACATTTTGGTAATTTAGTTGTTTTGTGGTCTTTTAGAAACTTGAGGGATTTTGGTAATTTGAATGTTCTTTAGGTTCTTAGGAAGCTAAG
This sequence comes from Omphalea diandra, assembly GCA_949677035.1. NCBI lineage: Eukaryota > Viridiplantae > Streptophyta > Magnoliopsida > Malpighiales > Euphorbiaceae > Omphalea > Omphalea diandra. Next base: position 9,127 of record CATIWR010040807.1, on the reverse strand, counting down.
GGTATTTTGGTAAATTGGCTGCAATTAGGCTCTTTAAAAATCGATGGGCTAAAAGGATATTAAAGTTTGGGGGCTAAGAAGGGAGTTAGGCCTATAAGGCCCAATTCAGGTTGGCTTGGCCCAACAAGGTTGTACAACCTTAGAGGGTTATACAAACTAGAGCCACTATATAAGCCTCTTAAAAGCGACACATCTTTATTTGTGTGATTCCACTTCTCTCTACTCCTTCTTTCTTAACACTTTTTAGCTCTTAGGCACCTTAGCTCCTACAGGCAATCGATGTGGGCAAGTTTTTCAATGATGAGATGTATGACGTTTAAAAGGAGTTTTTCAATGAGGACTTTCCAATTCTTAATGCCCTCGAGCAACTGCGGTATTAGTAGGGATTCGAGCGGGTGAGTAAGCTGAAGAATGTGACGACTAAGATGATTCCAATCGATTACCTTCTAGCTAACGACACACAGATGGTTTATAATTTGTATCGTCATCTGGCAAGGGCCGCCTCTAGAGTAGTAAGTGTCCTTTCTCTTCTTATCGATTTTATTTTTATTTTTTATACACATTATCACTAGAGGCTTTAGGTGATGCCCTTGAATTTACTTCTTGCCTATGAACATAAAGTTAGCTTTAAAATATTCAAAGATAATTTATAAAGCACTCACTTTTTACTTTGAGCAAAATTTTTTTTGTCTTGCAAGTCTAATTGATTGCCTTGATTTGTGTGCCTTAGGCTTAACTCTATGACTTACATAATGAAATAATTGAAATTAACTCATAGAAATATTCCTAGGCAATTAGGGCATATATTTAAGTGAATAATTCATTATCTTTATGAATTTGTCTATCTTGCAATAGTTTGTCTCTATTTTTTTTTTAACCTTAGCTATTAGGATTCACTATCTTCTTATTTTATGAGCTACTATAATCGACACAAATGCACATATTTTATTGTCTTTTTCTTTTCCTCTTTAGGGTATTGTCTTATTCCATGAAAAGGGTGGCTTCAGTGGTCCGACAGGGGCATGAGGTCGTACATTGCACCCTCAAGTCGTGACCCATTTGAAGGGTCGAGATTTAGACCTTTTTATGGATGTTACCCGATGAGACACCGAGGATTGATATGTCGATGGTGCCTACATTAGTGGAGTAATGGATGAACACAACTCACACCTTCCATCTGCCTTTGATCAACAAGATTACAATCACTCCTGGGGACTTTTCTTTTTTTACTGGGTTATGGTTCACAAGCATTCCACTACATATCGATTTCAGTGTATAATATCTAATTTTTTAGAGGAATTATCTATAGAGGGTCTTGGGTTGCATTATACTGTTAAAGGGGAGTAGGACTATTATAAGGTCGAGCATTCAGACTAGCGCACCGGTCATTACTGATGATAGTCTTTGGGAGGTGGCTCATCAGCATGATCATTGCTACTTGTTATACGCCTTGTCAGGCTTCATATTTTTAATGCTTCTAAGGTAATGGAGCTTTGCATAATGCCCATGCTGGAGGACCTGGACTTGCTACAACACTTACATTGGGGGTCTTCTGCGGCATTAGCGTACCTCTACCATTATCTTGATCGATGCTCTTGAAGATAAGGCTACATATCTAGTGCATGAGAGTCCTCATTGTGAGTTGTGCTTACCTTCTTCATTTTTCTTATTCTCTAACTCTACCTCATCACTTTGAAGCTCATGTTATTATTTTTATTTTTTTATTATTTTATTGATAAACGTGGGCTGTTTAGTTGGGGCTCCTATAGGGGTAGGATCTTGAGGATGGCGTCGGGGGCTGCTAACCCCATTTTGCACGGTGGAGTATGGTGACCTATAAAGAGTCTTTTATTGGTACTAGGCACGCTCCTAAACATGATCACTTTAGGCCAAATATTCCTTTTGCATTGATATCATCATGTTTATCATGATTATACATCGTATTTTTTGGTATTATACTTATAGTGATTTTTGGACCTTTATTGCAGTTGTACCTTGACTGGAGAGGTCCTATGGCGACATGGTCATTAAAGGTGGCGGAGGTTGAGGTCATCTCTTGTGGCCATTATTTGATCATAGGGCCCTCCATCCGGGAGTGGTATTTAGGAGAATGCATATTTTGTTGCATGAGGGCCTAGATGAGAGACTCATCCCATAGCATCCCTCCATGAGCTTATTTTGGATGAGATATCTGGGAGGTGTAGGGAGCCTCCGACAGCATCCTTCATAGGTTTTGGATGATCGACATGCTCATAGGGAGCCTCCTATTGTTTAAGGCAGTTATCCATGCATTTTATTATTGTGAACGTAATGAAGGGATTGCTCTACAACACATAAGTCTAGGCACTACAACTCAATTAACCTGGAGGCCTACTACTCCTACTTTCTTATTTGGTTCTACTACCACTCGGGGTCATAAATGGGCCCGCGAATCTGTTTTTGAAGGTGTGGAGCCCATGGTGGTAAGTAACTTGGCCTTTATATAAGACAACCTAGTAAAGTCTTATATGGCTTTGTTGACTAGGTCGATGATGTGATTGTAAATCACCTGGTCCGCTTGTGCCTTTGAGCCATCTTATACCACTCATATAAGTATTTTATCTCTTTATTTTTATTGTGCCTCGATTATATTATCAATTATACTTTTAATAACATTTCTTTTTCCCTTCTTATAGATTCCTCACATCCAAGTAAGGCCATGATGGACCTGATCACTGTGCTAAAAAGGGGTCGTGATGTAGTACACATGCTCTATATAGGTTAGTGAAATATAAACAAAATAATGCATGTATGCATATTCATGGTTCGTGTTTTATGTGCTTTATGTCTTAAACATCTAACCTTCGTGTTTCTTGAAGGAGAAAATCCAGTGCCAAAACTGCAAGGTCAAAGAGAGGGATTAACATATTATAGAGGTAGAGGTAGGGATGGAGCATCTAGCCTAAAGAACCAAAGATTATGATATATGGATACTTACGGTAAGGTTAAGAATTCTGAGGCAACTTCTTCTAGAGGCAAAGACCGTTAAGCCTCTGAGATCGCCACCTTTTAGTTTTTTAAGACATTTCTCTTTCTTTTTCTTCAGTATAGTACAATGCATTTTGTAAATATTTGCACAATTGTATAGTTTATTAGGCGATTTGAAAGCCTTACCCTTTGATTGCTTGCTTAAGATATGTAAGGGCAAAACTAAGGTGGCATTGCCTCCATTTTTTTATCGAACTTTGATACTATGCATGTCAATATAGGAATCTATTTCTCTTTCCTTGATTATATGCCTCAAACATGCATTACTGTCTTTTTTACATACATAGGAACTAAAAGAAAGGCCATACAATATGTCTTCATGGAATGAGGGTTGTATGACCTAGCTCAAAGGTTATACAACCAAGCTAGAAGGCTATACAACCCTGTTATAGAGGGTTGTATAGCCTTAGTTAGGGGTTGTACATAACATAGGTCTAGTCCTCTATTATAAAAGCCCATTTCGAACTCTCTCTCTTCATTTGCCTCCTTCTACTCCCCAACCATGGCAAGAACCTTTTTAAGGTCTCTCTTACCCTAATTTTAGTCTAGCCTACCATAGGCAGGTCTTTCTCCTCTCTGCTACCTCTTTAATGTTCATCTCGACTTTTATTTTTTATGGGTAGCTTACGATCTATAAGACTCCACTACCCATACCTTCCATTTTAGGGACATTGAGATATATCCTCTGCTAGAGGAGTTTGATGCCATTCTCAATTGTCGTGTCATGACTATAGGTCAGATTGCACTACCCTAGCTAAATTGTCTACATGTTAGGAAGATGATGGAGTTGTTTGACTTGTGATATGAGGATGCCCCCCGATACACATTAAGTGAGGAAAAGATCCTTGTGGCCTTTTTACTTACTTTCTTCCCTTCTAGGGGGTCATGCTCAAGCTACTCAAGCTTGCATTGTAGCTATCATTCTGACGGGCGAGTATCTACTAAGGAGGGATGATAACGAGATTGATTTGTAGATCTTATCTCTCTTAGAGAGAGCTGAGTCAGGGAGGACTCTTGCACCTATGATCTTAGGTGAGACCATCATGGGGCTTAATAGGATGGCTTTAAGTGTTAGTAATTCCTTTACAGGGAGCCCATTACTACTTTAGATATGAATTCTTCCTACAACCTCTTTTCTCTTTCTTTGATTTTACTTCTCTTTCTTTTTTCATTTTCTTTTTACTATTTTTATTTTGCCTTAACATTTGCCTGGACCATCCTTACGGGTTTTCAATCTAACAGATTACTCAATTTTGCTTAGGTCGCCTTTTCGGGCATTCAACCTAATGAGCATCTTTTATTTATTTTCTTTATTTTTCTTTTTTCTTTTCTTTTTCTTCTCTTTTTTCTTTTCTTTCAGATGTGATTGTAGGAGGGGTTGGGATTATTGGTCATCCTTACTATGGATGCGAGACTTTACTACTAGTAGCACCACTTAAATCACCATCTAACTAAACTAGCCATTACTAGAGCTGAGTCGATTGAGTGGATGTCCTATATCACTATCACTGATATCCATTGGAGTTGTCTCTAGTGGAATCTATCTTGTGTCATTCTGAGGACTTATAAGGATTGCATCATTCTTCCTATTTTAGGTTCATGCACAATTTATGACCTTGCTCACATGCGTCGTTAGTCCAATGCTCCTCAGTTTGAGATGTAGTTCTTTCCTTCGTTCATTGAGGGCCCTCTAATCCAACGCTTCCTGGACAAGGTTGAGACCAGTTGCCACATCTATGATTAGTCAAAGCTCTTAGCTTAACAATGACGTAGACTACATGGCATGGTTCTGTGACCTTTAAAGTTATAGGAATCACATTAAAAAACTATAGACGATGATCTTTTATAAAAGAAAATTTGTCTTATATTTAATTCTAATTCAAAGACATGTATGACTGAATTTACTTTAATTATGCAAATACACTTCCATCTAATATTATGTTTGGCAAAAATCATTTACATATTGCATATTACACATTAATTGGATGCATGACTTCTACTCTCAACACTGGAAGATTAGATCATCTAATTATCTTGCATAATGCCTTTGTCGCCCTAGTCTTCTACTCATTCATCATTGTCTTCTCACCCTGCTATCCTGCCAATGATCCCCAGTGGTTAGCCGCACTCTCTCGACTTTTATTATATTTATTTTGTTCACTTTTTATGCTTTAACTTTTGCCTAAGCTTCCCTTTCAGGTTTTCAACTTAGCGAGCTTTCTTTTTGTTTTTCTTTTTTATTACTTATTTATGCCTTAATTTTTGTCTAAGTCGCCCTTTGGATTTTTGACTTAGCTGACTTTTATCTTTTTCTCGCACCTCACATGAAATACTTCTTGAGTTGATCTAAATTCACTGCCTCAGTGAATTCATTCCATATCTGCTAATTTCACTATGTCACCTGAGCATATCTATCTGACAATATAGGGGCCTTCCCAGTTTAGCCTAAACTTTCCCTAAGGATCCTAAGTCTATGGTCTAATTGTCTTCAACCCTTGATCACCAACCCTTATCATGCTTGGTTTGATCTTCTTGTTAAAGGCACAGACCATTCTAGCTTAATACAATTGAATGTGGTGCAAGGCCAACTATTTGAACCTGCTTCTTACCTATTGGTACTCTGGGATGTCAAACTCCACCAACGCCTATATGGACTTTACTTCTAATTCAATTGGTAGCACTACCTTTGTACCATACACTAGAGAGTACGGTGTCATCCTAATCAAAACTTTTATTGCAGTTTGATAACCTCATAAGGTAAGTGGCAACTTCTTAGACTAGTCATTATATGTTTTAACCATTTTGGTAAGGATGTTTTTTATGTTCTTGTTAATTGCTTCCACTGCTTCATTAGCCTATGGTTTGTGATGACTTATGGTGGACCATCACATATCTTTCCAACATTACCTTGACCTCAGGCTTCAACCTCTACCCACTTCAAGAAGTAATCCACTACTACCATAATATACCTATGTCCCTTTTGCAGATGCTAGCATGATTTCCCAATCACATCGATGCCTTATGTTGTAAACAACTAAGGTAAGGTCAAATTCTACAACTCTGTCAGCAGCAAATGACTGAGGGGATCATGAATTTGACATTCATGACAACTCTGAACTTTCTGAATATAGTCATGCTCCATAGTAATCCAATAATATCCCAATCTCAGAATTCTTTGCCAATATCTTACCATTCATGTAGGGACCCCAAAACCCTGTGTGTATCTCCTTCATGATCTTATGGACCTCTTCCTCAGCCAGGCATCAAAAATGAATTTGTCAGACATTTCTCTTATACATTACCTTGTCGTACACCATAAATTGTGAAGACAGCCTTTAAATCACGTCCTTATCCTTCTTCACAACCCCTTTCAAGTATTTGTCATCTTCTAAGTACCTTTGTATATCAAAATACTAGGGGCAATTTTCCACTAACACCCGTATCACACTGCACCTATGTAACACAATGTCCTAAACTGGAGTGTAATAAGAGGCTTCATGGGCATAACTTTAGGCCCTTTCCAAATAGATACCAAAGTTGCCAAGGCATCAACTATTACATTTTCTTTTCTTGGCACATGATGAAATGTGATCCTTTGGAAATTCTACATCAATCTTTCACATGTTTTAAGTATGGGGCCTAACATTCTTCTTTCATCTCCCATAAGTATATTATCTATGAAATGACCAATAGTGAATCTCCAAACACCTCTACTATCTTGACCCTTATTTGCTTCAAGCCTTCAAGCCCTAACACACATGCTTCACACTAAGCCATATTATTAGTCACCTTATGGTCAAGCTTTTTGGCTACTGAAAAGAGCTCTCATTCTAGTGAAATCATATTTACCCTTACATCTGCCCCTTTCTTATTCACTGCTTTATTAAAGTAAACTCCCCACCCTTGAGGTTTGATTGCTCCTAATCCCTTATTTGAAAATTGGGAAGACTTAGATTCTTCTTCTTGAAGGGGTTATTGTGCCAAATACTCTGAGATTGTTCATCCTTTGATCACCTTCTTAGCTACTTACTGAATATCAAATTCAGACAGTATGATCAACCACTTTACCAATTTTCTTGTTAGGGAGGGGACCTCATAGAGGTATCTAACTAGGTTTAGCTTCAAAATCACCTTTACTGAGTATGACTAAAAATAATGCCTCAATTTTTTTGTTGTTATCCTTCTTACTTTCTTGTTTTAATTTTTATACACCAATTCAACCCTCCACCCCTCCCCCCCTTCTTAGTGTTTAGGGCCAACAATTCCCCTTTCTATTTTTTCCCTTCATCTTCCTCTTTTCACATTATTCATGTAACTAGCCCAATATAGACTTTTTATGTTACTTGTACATACCACAAGTTGGTTTGTACAAACCATATACACTATTAACATGTACTATTTATATAATGCACTTTTTTATTTCCTTCATATTTTTAGCCTTTTTTTTTTATTTCTTAAGCCTAAGAATGGATGGGATAGGATAGGTTACAACAACCAATGACTACCACCCACCATGTTTGGGCCATATTTCACAAATAAATAAGGATTAATGGGTGATTGACATAATTTATGTTGTGTTTATGTTACTTTCTTATCATTTTGAGTATGAGTTTGGAGGAAGGTGATGGGGAAATGCTAAAAAGCCAATGACTCCTTGCTTTCATTTAATTTTATGGTTACTTATATTGTGTCATGATTCGGGTTAAGGATTTTACGATGCTAAGGAATGAGAAGGCTTGAAGCCTTTAGAACTCATAACAAACTTAATTTAACTTGTGAGAAGACCCATTATGACTTTCATTGGATCACTTTGGTATTAAAATCGTAGACTTACATTAGTACTACCTTGAATACTAAGGAATAAACAAATGGGAGTTATGGATTCAATATTTCATTAAACATCATTTTTATTTTCTTTTCCTTTTCTTACTCGTTACTTTCTTTCTTTCATGTCATAAATCATATATATATATATATATATATATATATATATATATATATAAACTCTCGTAAAACTATTCCTAAAATTAAGGGATTTATTCTTAAACATATACCATTCTAGTATCTTTACCTGATACACCATAATCATTAACATTTAACTCATAAACTCATACTAGACATTTCATGACATACTTAAAGACATTATGGAGCTATCTAAGAATATAAAATACTTAGTAATCACATTTGTTAATATCATTGATACATAAGTAATTTAGGCAACCACATGGAATAATTTTAGTGCCTTAACATATATATAATGCTTAACTTTTTTTAAACATGCAATTTAGTCTAAAAACCACATTTACATATATAACTTCCAATATTTGGATGCATAGTCCATATAAGACCTCATATTTATCATTTAACACTTATATATATGCACAACTATCATTAATTTCATATTAAACATCTAAACTTTTAAGTCCTCAAACATTCTAAACCTATCAATTTAATCCATTTTGTTGGCCCTTGTGCAACAAGAGGTGGGAAGGGGTTTGAATTGGTGGAAAATTTAAATTTATGGAAAGAGTGTAAGTAAATTGAAGTTAGTAAAGAGTAGGAAAATAATAAACACAAGCGATTTGTAGTGGTTCGGGTGTTAACCAACCCTACGTCCACTCCCCAATTCTCTAACCAACCCTATATCCACTCCTCAATTCTTTAATTGGGTATTTCACCAACTTATAATGGTGTTTTACAAGCTTATAACTAACTTAATATTTAGACTCACACTAAACCCATTTACAATTGTGTTTGAGGCATATACATAACCTTACATAAGAGTTTTGTCTTTTTGGCACACTTTAAAATCCAATCTTAAGTGTTTAAGGCTAACACCTAACCTTTAACAACCCAAGGTATAAAGAATAAATGAGTTAAAGGGTTGAGAAATCAAATTGCATGAGTTTGGAAATAATTAAATGTTATCCTCTTAAATTGAAAGCTATTTGGTGGAATATTTATGTAACGACCATTTTCATTTACATAACTCATATCATTCATGTTCAAAATACATATGCATATAGGTTTTATCCATCCTACACACAATCAAACATTTACTTGATGCACATCTATGTATATGACACCAGAAGAGAGAGAG
>CATIWR010040794.1:0-14235 GCA_949677035.1 Omphalea diandra | reverse complement strand
TCCTGAAATAAAATTTTTGTAACATCCCTATCTCTATTCATTGGCATTATCACATGAATATATTTATTGCACAAATGATATGAAATCACATATGAGCATATGCACTGTATCAAATGATATGAAATCTCACATGAACATATGCACAGGATAAATGATCATTTAGACATGTGAATTGTAAAAACATGACAATGACAATTGCACCATTGCATTTGGGATGCTTGAACATATATGTAGTGTTTGCATAGTTATATGACAAATTATTTCACGTTGTGTGCTTATTATAGCATCATAAATAATGGTGTTTGAGAGCTCATCTAAAAGTATAAAGAACATCTAGAAATTAGAGAATGGATGAAGGTGATGAAGGAATGAAGAAAAGGGACTAAAAACAAAACTGTTTACCTTTCAACCAATAGGAACAAGCCACCAATCTTTTGTCCTATTAGAGTAAGAATATAAATTATAATTATCTGCCATTATGGGCTGGAAAGAGAGGGGATAAGGTCGAAACACACTAGATGAAAGAGAGAGAGAGAGAGCTAAGGAAGAAGAAAGGAAGAAAGGAAGAAGAAGAAGACGAAGGAGAGGAAGAAGTGTGGGCTGCCTAAGGTTTTTCAATTCTGAGACAATAGGTAAGTAATTTATCCTCTTCTCAACTGAAATTAACCTCTCATGGCATGTTAATCATGCATGGTTAGTGAGAATTATGGAGTAATTGAGGTAGAGCTCTTGGATGGAAGTTGTAATCCAAGAGAACAAGAGCTAATTTTGTTGATTTTGCTGTTAGAGCATAATTTTTCACTCACAATTTCATAACACTAAAAGAGGAATTGGGGAAAGTGCAAAACATAAAAGTTGTAGCATTATGTCTCTTATAAATACAAATGAAACAGTTTTACTTGATTGTATGTGTGTGAAGAGATATGGCTCCTTCATCAGGATTGGTTCAAAAACGAACTGAGATGATCTCAGTCTTCTGTTTTGTTATATTTTGATGACTTTAGATTCTGATTTTGACAGAGTGAAAAATGTGAAACTTGTAGGGTTATATTCCCTCTAAATACCTGTTAAACAGTTTTGATTAATTTGCTGTGTGGAAAGAGATATGGCTCATTGATTAGGACTGACTCTGTACCCGGATGACACACCACCTTTCTTTTAATTTTGTTTTCCCAGAATTTGATGACCATAGACTCAGAATTTGATGATGGTCCAAACTTGAAAGTTGAATTATGTCTGATATACATACCTATGAAATATAGTTGCCAAATCCAACATGGTTGCTGAGATATTGTCCTTTTATCATGACTGGTTATCAACATGTTATGAACCAACTTGCCCTGAAATTGGTCTTTTGTTTTGGTGACCTTATAGACTGAACTTGGAAATGAGTAAAACATGGAAAATGTTCATTTATATGTTTTGTAACTAATGGTAGAATATTATAGCAATTGGACTGGTACAATTTGAGATATGCCCAAGAATGTAAGACCTACTCAGACTGAGATGACTTTGCAACAGGGCAACACTTAAAAATTCACTACATTTTATGCGTACCTGATATTAGCCTGAAATTTGAATATGTTGTCCCATTATATGTATAGTTTGTTTGAAAAAAAGAATCAAGCCATTTGGATAAGTATATCAAGAGTTATTTTTATGACCGTGTAGCCTGCTCAGGCTGCCATATAAGGAAAATATGTATAAACACTAGGTACACTTGTATGAATCATGCCATAACTGCATACCAAGCATTCATAATCATTTTGATATACTTATAACCACGTATGTATCAATGTTAGGATCTCAATACTTTGAAGAAGCGCTACCATAAAGATTTGTCACATCAAAAGGTGAGTAGAAATAATAATTGGATTCAATTGGTGTATATGATAATTGTATGATATGATTATGCTCTATTACATATATATATGACTAATTTGTTACATGTTACATGGGAATAATATGATTATGTTCTAGTACATGTATATATGATTGAATTGTTATATGTTACATGGGAATACAAGCCAAGTGAGAATTAAATGCTCTTAACGATTACATGGCATATCATTTGTGAATAAGCACTTGCATATGGAACTAAAAGAGGCATTGTGACCGACTTGTCAAACACTTGCAAATTACAAGAAGATGGACCAATAGGTCCCAAATCATATGTTACATGAATCACATAAATATCCCGGGAGCAATGTTTGCCTTGCTCAGTCCCGACAAAAACAAAGCTATTGCATTTGCACTTACATAGTCAATTGTTATACTTGCAATGTATCTTGATGATATTTGATTATGGATTATGCCATGAGGATTTGATTATTGTTTTTATTCACTGAGTCACGACTCACCAAATCATAATTATTTTTCAGATACTAAAGCATAGAGTTTGGACATTTTGGTGCATAAAGTCTTGTATAAAGACATATGGAACATAGGTCGTCGGCTGAATTCCAACTCTCTCTCCTTGCATCATGTACATATATTTGATAGGAACTAGTTATGGTCACTAGTCCTAACATTAGTTAACACATGTGTACATGAAATACATATGGGATTATATATGTATAATGAATAAACCTTAATGTGTATGCATTTCTGAATGTAAAATGCCATGATTTGCAACTGAAGATGATAGTTACAGTTGGTGGTATCAAAGGGTCAAGCACACGCGAGACATACATGCAAATTCTAATGTGTATAACATCACGCGACGGGCAAATCCCGGATATTGAGTGCTCTGATAGGTACCAGCTGTAGCCACAGTGTGATGATATTATTTGTGGTATCAAAGCTGATTTACAAATGAGAACAATGGATGTCACAATTATTAGTTTGACAAATGAATTTAGATGTTACCGTTTTGGTATCAGAGAGGGCTCAAGCAATATGTAGGGCAGACGTGCAAATCCCGATGTGTATGACATCGCGGGGCCGACGGGCAAATCCCGGATGTTGAGTGCTTTGATAGGTACCGATTATAGTATTACAAATTGTGGACATGAATAGTATAAGTTTTGTAAATGAAAATGGTTGTCACAATTATTGGTATCAGAGCAAACATGAATACGGTCATTACATTACAACTTGGTGTTTAATGCTCACACCTAACATTTACAATTTCATAAAGAAAATTGAAGAAAATGAGTAGCAAAGATTAAAAGCCTTAATGGCTTGTAATAAATTTCTTATCAATCTTATTCATGGTTGTTTGGTAGAGTATTTATGCCTAAACTTCACGAAAGAGATGTTGCAAAACATAGCTCACCAAATCTTTGAGATATGCTTGACAGATTTTGCATTAAATGTTTGACAGTCTTAATTCGCGGTCGCTACTACTCATTAGCGATCACGAATGCCAAATTTCTGAAGGAAAATCCCATTTGTGTCTAACGACTAGTCCATGTGGTAGCTTCTGATTAGTTCACTAGGAAAATATAGTCGTTGCTCTTTTACCTACTTTCAGAAGTCACGATCGTAAGCTTTCTTGTACAAGACGTGACAGAGGATGCGAATTCATCTGCCAAAAATGGTTATCTTCTTCTTCAAAATTTACGGTCGCTACCAATATGATGCCTTCGTGAAATTTGACTTCTAATGGTCTGCTGGAACATATGTCATGCTATGACTGTGGACTTGCTTCCTTCTTGAGTCATTTCAAAATTTGTGGTCGCGACTAGGGCGTGACACACACCGCAATTTCGTCTGTCAATTTTGGACTCCTTCATTTAGATGAATCATGATCGAGAATAGCTCCACGATTTGGCCTGTCTACTTTCTAGCAATGCTTCTTTACATATCACAGTTGCAAATACAAAGTAGCGGTCACGATTTAGAAGTCATTTTTCATACTTGAAGATTTTTAAGCTACATCCAACTTTCAATTTAGATAAAACCTAAAGGTTGCAAAATAACGCTAACTTGAAATGTTAGACATGATCAATCTCCTTTGTCAAGATCAAAAGAGGTCCAAGACTTGGGTTAACTACCCTAGTCCAACAAGTAACTATCCTTCCTTTCTTGCTTTCCTCAATTTGTGAAGACAATATGTAACCCCAAGTTATGTTAACTAAGTTTGTAATTGAATATCTTATGAGATTTGCTAGAAGGAAGCATAAAGATAGGGTGAGTTTTCCTTTGCCAAGTGTTCTATATTTTTGGTATCATCATGGTTGTTTTGTTTTTGAGGAAGTTGGTCTAGATTTTAGGAAAAGAATGTTTGTATGTTTGTAAAGGGGAGAATGTTTGTAAATTTTTTTAAGGGGAGAATTTTTGCATATCTTTTTGTCATGATGATAAAAAGGGGGGAGAAGTTTTGGATGCTTTGATTGTTTTGTTTGGTATCACTTATGTGCATAACTTAACCCTTGTTATTATTTATGTTTTTAACATCCAACATTTAGTATCTTATATGGTATATTTGGTATCAAGCCTTATGTGGATATTTTGATTGGTATGTGTTTTTTTTTTTGTATCTTCTTTGTAGTTTTGTGTTTTAACATTTGGTATCCTTTGTGTGTATAAGTTTTTTATTTTTTGGTATAAAAGCATCTTGGTTTTGTCATCATTCAAAATGGTAGAGAATGTGACGAATTTTAGGGGTGAGATTGTTGTGAATTTTAAGGGAGAATGTTTGGAGAACATGTGAACCCAAGGCATTGGACTCACCTCTCCACTTTGAATGATGTATTTTGAATGATAACAAAACTATAACAAAACTAAGAGAAGTTCTAATGTTTGTATTTTAGTGTTGCAACCTGGTCCTTCCAACATGTGTTGGACATTTGCAACAATTGTTGGTCCATTCAACAGGTATTAAAAGATGAACAATGAATGTTTATTGGATGTTGTAAATAGTTAAAGCCTTCTAGACCTCACAACGAACATTTGATGATTTAATGAGCATTGAAGGATGAATAATGGATGTTGAATGAATGTTACAAATAGCTAAAGTCTTATGGGCCTTGTAAGAAGCATTGTCCTTTGCAATGGACATTAGAGAACTACTCAAGGTTGAGCTATACTAGACCTCATCACGAGCATTATAGTTTTGTAATGGGCATTGATATGGTCTAGCAACAGGTGTTGCATATTTGCAACAAGCATTGGAAAAGTGTCCAAGCTTGAGCTAAAGCTTTTGGAACTTGAATTGGACATTCACACTTCTTAATAGCCATTAAAGGAGTTTCTAATAGGTATTGCAAATTGCTCAACATGCTTAGAAAATAACTATGTAAAGTTTGAAAAATAGAGAAAAAAGTTTAAGCTTTCTATAAATGAATAGTGAACATTATTCTTGCTCCAACATGTATTATAATCAATGCCAATGGGCATTGAATGATGGAGAATGGATATTGAAAGCAACTATTACAAGTTCAACAAAGGTTGATGAAAAACAATGGGTGTTGTCACCTTCAATGGCTAGTTTTGAAGAAAAGCTATTAGACTTAACATCAGTTGTCTTAACTATTAGTTTTAGAGTTTGGCTATATAAGGAACATTTCTGAAGACCATAAATATGCTAGAAACCTTGTGAAAAAGTGTGAAAAACTTTGAAACTCTTTACGTAAACCTTTTTTTGGGTATTGCTTTTATTTTGGGGTAGAGTGAGCTTACTTTGTTACTCTTTTTGATAGTAGGTTTTCTTAAGCACTAAAGTGTATTTGCTACCTAATTGAGAGACATTGACACTAATTAGGTCTATCATTGTTAGTGGTTATAAAGGTTGGTATTACACCTTAGAAAAATACCAAGGGTTAGGTTGGCTTTCTTGTTCCTTGTAAATGAGAGTGATTGTAAAGGTTATCCTTAAGCTTGTAAAAGGGAAGTTTCTTCCCCAGCCTAAAAAAGGGAAGGTTTTGTTCTTGGGTCTTGAAAAAGAATAGAAAGGCCTAAGTGAAAGCTTGGGGAATGGAGTAGGTATGTTGTCAAACCACTATAAAATCTTTACGTTGATTTGTGCATGTTATTTTCGCAATATTTGGTTATGTTTTTGTTTGTACATCCTAATTCACCTCCCCTTCTTGGGTTGCCACATCTGCCACTCATTCCAACAAAGTGGTAGTTCTAACCTTCTCTTAGAGATCCACAAAGTCACTACGAAGATGGTAGTGAAGGTGAAAATGCCTTTTGATCATTCTCATGACCTTATCCAATTTTTTGTTGATAGAGGAAAGCGAAATAAAGGCGGTTTTGGATTTGGAATTTACCTTTGATTGAGAAGTGTTGGCCCTTAGCACCAAGAAGGGGGGTTGAATTGGTGTGTAAAAATTAAAATAGAAGAGTAGAAGAGAAATTAAAACACACGATTCATAGTGGTTTGGGTATAATCGACCCTACGTCCACTCCCTAATTCTCAGCAATTGGGTATTCCACTAACTATCAATGGTGTTTTTAAGCTCACACCAAACTTTTACACTTGTGTTTTCTAAGGCTCACACAATAACCTTTACATTTGTGTTTTAGAGGCTCACACAACAACCTTTACACTTGTGTTTTTCAAGCTCACACAATAACATCTCTATAGTGTTTTAACAGGCTAACACTACAACCTTTACAAATGGTGTTTATGCTCACACCAAATAATCAATTAAAGAAGAAAAATGATTGAGTAGAAAAATTGCAAGAGTTTTGTTATAAAGTTATTAATTCGCTTGCATTTACATCTGTTTGGTGAGGTATTTATAGCCTCTACCCACCAAAGAGACATTGCAATAAAAGTGGTGCAAGATCTTCAAAGTGTACTAGACAGATTTTTGCATTAAATGTTTGATAGTCTTTATTCGCGGTCGCAAAATCCAAATTCCTTAAGGAAAACTTCTTTTGTCTTAAGGAAAACTTCTTTTGTGTCTAACGGCTAGTCCACGAGGCAACTTCTGATTGGTTTACCAAGAAAATGTAGTCGTTGCCTTTCACTTGCTTTCAAAAGTTGCGATCATGATAGAAGGACGTGAATTTATCTGCCAAAGATGGTCATTTTCTTCCTCATGATTCGCAGTCGCTACCAACAAAATGCCTCCACGAAATTTGACTTCCAACTGTCTGTTAGGACACTTGTCATGTTGGGGTTGTGGACTTTCTTCCCTTTTGAGTTACTTCGAAATTCGCGGTCGCGACTAGGGCATGACACAGATCGCGAATTCGTATGCCAATTTTGGACTCCATCATTTGGATGAATCGTGGCTGAGAATGGCTCCGTGATTTCACCTGCCTTACTTCTTGCAAGTCTTCTAATGGATCGCAGTCGCGAATCCATGGTAGCAGTCGCAATTTAAAAGACTCTTTACATACTTTGAAGATTTTGAGCTACATCCAACTTAGATAAAAACTAAATGTTGCAAAACAACACTAATTTGAAATATTATACATGATCAAACTCCTTTGTCAAGATTAAAAGAGGTCCAAGACTTAGGGTTAACTATCTTAGTCCAACAACACTTTCATCTCAAAAAAAAGTCAAACAATGGAGAAATTGCTAGTCAAAATTTGATCAAATTTTCATTTTTAATCGATTCTAGATAAACGATAGCTTATTTGATGATATTGTTAGTTCTTACAAACTCTTAGAAAAAAGATCTACAATAAAACCATAACTAATTTTTCAATGGCTAATGGCAACGAACTTCAATTACTGTGCATGGTGGTTAGGGGTAGTTTGATAAGCCTGAGCAAAAACTCTTGCCAACAAATCATATTAATTGCCTCATCATGATGTTTCAAGTTTCATGAATTTTAGAGGTCTCAGTAAAATTTTATGAATTTTTTAATAAATATATATTGAGTGCAAAAATATAAAATTGATGTTTATATGAGATTTACTACTAGAAATTAGATTATATGGGTGTTAAATAATTTTAGGTAAATTATTAATTGAGGAATTAGAGCTAATTGTATATAATTTGATAGTAATTGTATTTTTAGACTGATTTAAGCAAATTTCGAAAGTTTGAGAATCTTCATGAAATTGAGAATTTTGAGGTAATTAATGAAAAAATTATTAATGGTTATGATTATAATTTATGCCATTATAAAAAAATGGAATTAATGATGTTGATTGAGGACGTATATGTATAAATAGACTATATTGATAAGTTTAGAAAATTTTGCAGACTTGAAAGGAACTAAGTATAGTTATACATGTATATGAATGTTAAATGGTAAGTTGTGAGATTTTATATGGATTATAGACCTAAACAATAGAGGTTATGTATGTAAATGTAATTTTTAGACTAAATTATAATTTTAAGAAAAGTTTAGATTTAATGTCCTTATGAAACTTTTAGCTAATAATAGTTTATTTTCTATATAGAATATATTTCATGGATAAGTTAGTAAACTCTCCATATCTTTAGCATTTTTATTATATTAATATAAATTTATTTATATGTTTAGATATATATGATCCTAAGGATCAAGAATTAAGGAAGTGATGCAATTAAGGTCTAACAACATCAAATGAGAGGTTTTATCGTAGTTTTTAATATCCATTGCATTCATGTATCATAGTTTTGTATATAGGCCAAAGTAATGCCAATTTATCTTATATAAAAGTCACACATTTTTATGGAGGAAATGAAATAACATGATACAAATGTTTGTAGAAATGTTATGTGGTGTGAGGATAATATAGGAATGAGGTGGAAATCCAAATAGTTATAGTTAGTTATATAAGAATTGAGACTTATATGATATTAATGACATGATAAGCTTGTATGACATGGCTGGTGAGGAAATTATCCCCTATAAGAGAAAAACATGGTTGGTAAGGTAACTCTGCCTCGAATGCATAACTGGTGAGACAACTCTCTTGTGCGAGAAAGATAAATAACCTAAGTGGGGATTTCCATGGACTTAACTATCCACATGTGTAATGATATACTATGTAAATGTTGTAAGCAAATGATATGCCATATAATTAGAAATGCATTCAAGTAAAGGCATGTGAGCATGCATATAGTTACATAGAATTCTTCATTGAGCTTCCCACAACTAACTCACCATTTCACACATATAGAGATCATTTTACAGGTTAAGCATAAGGTTGATGTTGTGGGTTCATGCTTAAGGATGAAGACTTAAGTTATGTAAGATACATGCAAGTGTTGGTTAATTCCCTAACTCGTATACTTGTATTGAATTACCAACTATCATTTCAAGAATCAAGTTTAAAGAACTCTAAATCCTAATTGGACCTCTAATAGTAACATGAATTATAAGGATTTAAAGGTTGTTAATTATAACCCTAGATTAACTAAAGCTAATTTAAGCTTAGAATTAACTAGTTTGTAAAGTTATTAAGAAATCCACCTAACAATTTCACCCAAGTTCTTTTAAGAACTCAAGAAAGAGAATAAACTCTTACAAAGCAATTAAGCCAAAAAAAATAATCATCAATGTTATTAAGCTTGGCGGAATATGAGGCATATATATAGCCTTTGCATTGCTAAAATCCTTGCTAAGAAATAAAAAAGCAAAACTCTAAATTCCTAAGTATAAATTTGACCATAATATTTTTGGCCACCTAAACATATGCTATATAAGTCTTCCTAATGAATTAAGCAACAAAAGAATGCCTTGTGATTGGTCCACATGGTATTTGGCCTTTATAAGGTAAAATCTAACAAGAATCTGTCTTGGTTTACATATAAAAATAAAAGACTAATAAAGAAATCCTAATCTAAAAAGGAGAAGAGGAATTCAACCAATAGAAGTACATTACCAATAAGCATAATCTTGGAAGATCTTTATCTTATAGGCTTCATCTCTTAATCCATACATTTTTAGGCTCAATTTCTTTGCCTTGGTTAAGTGCTTGGACTTTCGTTGTCTCCTTTTATTGGGCTTCATTGGATCAAGCTAGTTGCATCATTTGAAGTCTAAGTTTTAAGCATCTTCTAAATGCTCTGTACACCAATTTTGCATTTTAAGTTCCATACTCTAAACCTTGTCCTAATTAGGCTTGTTTGCATCATTCCCTCCTTATTTGGAAAGATCCATCTTCGAATCTTGGCCTACAAGAAAGCAAAAACCAAATATAAGTTTAACAATAAAAAGAATCCTAATTAAAACTTACCATGCAAATTGTAAGTCTTTCCACCTAAATCGAATGGCAAAAGCCAAATATAAGTTTAACACTAAAAGAATCCTAATTAAAACTTACCAGGCAAATTGTAAGTCTTTCCACCTGAATCGAATGACAAAAACCAAATATAAGTTTAACACTAAAAGAATCCTAATTAAAACTTACCATGCAAACTGTAAGTCTTTCCACCTTAATTGAATACAATTAACATAAAACCACCTAAACCAAGGTTAGTTCATGCCAAGGAAAGAGCAAAAGAATGCAAAAATAAATTAAAATACTGAAAATAAATGCTATAAAGTGTTTTCCATCTAGCATAGAGAAACACTAAGTTTTCAAACTTCTTTAACTCAAAAACACTACATTGAGAAATTCTAGGTTTATCCAAAAAGTTTTAGGAATCAAAGAAGAACTAGAAACATAAGAATTTTTGAAATCAAAAGAAAATTTTCTACCTAACTAATACCTAAGGTAAAAATAAGAAGAAAACAATTCATTTGAAACATTAAAAAAAGAAAACTTACGTTTAGAAGAAGAAGATGAGCAAGAAATGAAAGACAAGTTTTTAAGGAACTTGTTTTTATGCAAATCATATTTTAAACATAAAGGAAAACAAAAATATAATAAAAATTTTTTAAATGCCTAAAACTAGAAGAAGAAATTCAAAAAGAAGAATTAAAATGTTTTGAACTAAAAAAAATCTTTTAAAACATAAAAACATGATTTAAAAGAAGAAAACAAGCATCTAAAGCTAGAAAATGACTTAGAAACACAAAGATAAGAATTAAAATAAGTAAAATCTCATCTAACATAAGCAAAATATGATGAAATATCTAAACAAGTAGTATAAAACTCATTTTTGCACAAATTTGTAACCTTACTCTTCATTATAGCACATCAATCAAAAGAATTAAGAGTTAAGTTGGCTCTTTTACTAGTCTCCTCCATTGAAAACCATTCTTTATAACCTTGTAAAAAAGACATGAGAAGCACTATTCAAAAGATTGTATATTTCATTAATAGTGTAATACAACCTTTTCAACAAAAACATGGTTGTGGCCTTTTTTGAAGAATTGATTTTAATCTCACCATTCTCGTTTAAAATTAGCGCTTTCTTTTGTACACTCTCTCCTTGTGCATGCACCTCTCTTTTTTTTATGTGTATCCATTTTATCCTTTATTTTTTCCACTATTTGCTCACACCTCTTATAGGTTATCTAACAACTCTCCTTCCATTGCATAATTATTTCTTTTTCTCTCATATGTGTGCATTCTCTCTTAAAACTTTTTTATCCTTATAAATATATTGAGGAGATGAAGGAGATAAAATAATATGTTAACCATGAAAGTCAAACTCATAAGTATTTGCAAATCCATCATACTTAGCTTTTCTATCATGTCACTATGGATACCCCAATAATAGGTGACAAGCTTGCATTGACACCACATCAAATAACCTCATTATAATATTTGCTCATAAAAGGAAACTTTAACTTACTTGGTAACCTTAACTTCACTATTATCATTCAACCATTGCACATTATAAGGCTTAGGATGTTTAAGAGTAGGCAAGTTTAATTTTTCAACCATGTAAGTACTAGTAACATTAGTACATGAACCACTATCAATAATCAAAGAACATACCTTGCCTTGGATCGTACACCTTATTTGGAAGATGTTTTTCCTTTGCTCATTATCTCTTTTAACTTAGGCACTTAAAGATATCAATGCAGACAAAAGTTCCTTGTTATTAACAACATTAAGCTCATCATCACTAGAATATACAAATGGGGGCATATCGAGATCACTCTCTTCATCACTATCACTATCTTTACATTCAATATTCCTATTTTCATTAAACATGGTCTTTTTATTTTGGTATTTCCTAGCTACATGTCCATGTCCTCTACATTTAAAACATTCAACAAGATTAGGCTTTAGCTTAGATGATTTAGTTTTGTTGGGCTCAAGCTTAGGCTTCCTTCATTCTTTACCTCCTTGGGTGTATTCAACTCTAGACTTTACAATAGATCTTTCTACATCTTTCAAGTTGGTAGTCCAATTAGAAGAAGAAAAATTAGATTTGGAAGTTTTACATTTAAGTTGTCTTTCCACCTTCAAAGCCATATGGTAAGCCTTTTCCAAATCTACATAGTGTTAAAGCTTAATTTTATCAATAATCTCCTTATTAAGCCCACTAAGAATTGAGCAATAGTTTATTCTTTATCATCTTAAAGGTTGGAACCGATTAATACAATCTCCAACTTTTGATAATATTCCTCCATATTTTTATTTCCTTGCACAAGCATTTACAAACAATTATGCAAATTTATATAGTAATATGAAGGAACAAATCTTTTTCTCATGATTCTTTTCATCTCATGCCAAGTTACAATAGGATCTTCCCTATATTTACTCCTATTGGATTAGGTTTTCAAACTTAAGTCAAAAGGTCTCTTTTGGTATTGACAATGAAGATTGATAAGTTCTAACATCTTGTTTAAGTGTTATTTTTGCAGTTTTTAAGATAGGTTTGCATTAGAAGTTAGATGAAAGTCTAAATCTCAAACATTGAGTAAGACATACTGATTCGCAGTCAAGAACCTGAAAATCACAATTGTGACCTTACAACAAAAATAGATGAACTTGAATTAGACAAATTCGAAGAGCAAATTGTAGTCGTGACCTTGCCAAGAAAGACTTGACTGTCATACAATCTAATTCGCGATGACTTTCGCGTTCCCATTTACAATCGTGACTTTTGTAACTATATGAAAAGGAACCAAATGTGCAACCAAAACTTACTTGGTGCTCAAGATAACTGTTGACATATCAAAATTCACGAGGGAGAAAAAGTTTTCAGGATTGTGACCTGTTGAAGCATCTTCTCATTACCGAACAAAATAATTTGTGATCATTGTCACGTCTAAGAAGAGTATTGATCACGACCATAACTTTTGGATTGATTGAATGAACACAACGATTATTTTTCTTAGAAGACCAATAATAGCATGCCATATGGACAACCATTAGATACAAATAAGATTCTTTATCGTGATTTCATTCTTTTTAGTACAAAGTGGAAATTCACGAACTCGAAATGCCAGTCACGAATGTGAAACTAGTTTGACAGGGATTTAATGCAAAATCTACCTAGCTTACCTTAGAGATTTAAACATAGTCTTCTTGTAATATCTCTTTAGTGGTTATTGCATATAAATACTCCATCAAACGTACATGAATACAAAAGAATATCATTGAATATAGCCAAACTCTTGCAATTTTGCTTTTCAACCTTTTATTCTTTGTATATGAGTTAATATTATTAGACGAGATTATTAAACACCATTGTAATTGGGTTTTATTGGACTAGGATAATTAATCCTAGGTTTAAAACTCTTTTGATCTTGACAAAGTAGATTGACCATCACTAATGTTTCAAATAAGTATTGATTTTGCAGAATTGAATCATTCCCTCTAGAAGAAATAAAGAAGTTGATGAATTTCGAAGAAGCATGAATATCGCGACCGCAATCTCCATATTCGCGACCTCGATTCATGTTAAGACATGCTAAAAATCAGGCAGGCGAAATCGCAGTGTGATTCTCAGCCGCGATCCTTGAAGAAAGAAAGGACATTTCATCACAGACGAAATCGCGATAGGAATCTCGACTGAGTCGCGACCGCGACTTTCAAAGAAATTCAAGAGGGAAGCAAGTCTACAACCACAGCCTGACAAGTGTCCAATAAGACTGTTGGAAGTCAAAAATCGCGAAGGGATCTTGCTAGTAGCGACTGCGATTCTTGTGGAAGAAACTGACCAACTTTGGCAGTTGAATTCGCGGTGACTATCGCGTTCTGAGCAATAAAAATTCGCGACCGCGACTTCTGAAAGTAGGTAAAGGACAACGGCTCTATTTTCAGTATGAACAAATAAAGAAATGCCACGTGGACTAGTCGTTACAAACAAATGGGGTTTCTCTTGAAGAATTTGGATTTCGCAACCGCGAAAGGCAGTAGCGACCGCGATTTCATCCTGACAAGCATTAAATGCAGAATCTGTCAAGCTTGTCTCAAGGATTTAATGAGCTATGATCTGCAACGTCTCTTTGAAGATGTTTGGCTATAAATACCCCACCAAACAG
>CATIWR010040784.1:0-12682 GCA_949677035.1 Omphalea diandra | reverse complement strand
TGGCAAGTAAAACTATTTGATAGCCTATGTGGCGATAATATTTGGTAGCCTATGTGGTGATAATATTTGATAGCTTATATGGCGATAATATTCGATAGCTTATGTGGCGATAATATTTGATAGCCTATGTGACGATAATATTTGATAGCTTATATGGCGATATATTTAATAGCTTATGTGGCGATAATATTTGATAGCTTATGTGGCGATAATATTTGATAGCTTATGTGGCGATTATAATTGATAACTTATGTGCCGATAATATTTGATAGCCTTATGTGGCGATAATATTTGATAGCCTATGTGGCGATAATATTTGATAGCCTATGTGGCGATAATATTCGATAGCCTATGTGGCAACAACCAGTGTGACAATGATATAATAGCCTATGTGGCAAGAACATTTGATAGCTTATGTGACAATGCTATAATAGCCTGCTTGGCAAGAGCTTTTTATAGCCTGTGTGGCAATGAAATATATAGCCTGTGTGGTAACAATATATATAGTCTATGTGGCAACTAAAAATGAAAGTCTTTGTGGCAGTGATATCTATATCCTCTATGGCAGCAATTTATGACATCATGTGTGACAATAACTTTTAATAGCTTATGTGGCATTTAAGAGGAAAAACTCTTTATTTCGTACATGGATATGATGATGAGTTATTTATGTTTAAATATTGTTACATTATTTGAGATTGAAGTATCGTTATGCATTTACTTATTGAGTATGCAAACTCACTCTTTTGTATGAAATCTTATTTCAGGAAGAGTAGACTAAAGATTACATCCAATATACTTTTCGAAGCCACTGTCTAGTGGTGTAAGAGAGGTTAGGCCAGTATGCAGTCAATTAGTATTTTAGTTTATTTTTTCATGTATGTTTTGTTGTAAATAGTTAATAGTGGTGAACAAGAGACATAGCGAAAAAAAAAAATATAATTAGGTCTTTTAAATGACAATGGATAGACTTGGAGAGAAAATTAGATGATTATTAATTGGGGTGTCACATGTAGTTAGTGAGAATGGAATTAAAGTAGATCCGGATAAGGTAAAGGTTATTCAGGAAATGCCTACACCTAAGACAGAGAAAGAGGTATAAGGTTTCTTATGTCATTTACCATACATTAGCTGGTTCATAGAAAGATTGACCCCCTATTTATGAACCCATTTTCAAGTTGCTAAGGAAGGATCAACAAATGGAATAGAATGAGCAATGTTAAAAGGCCTTTGAAAAGATAAAAAAGTATATGACTAACTTGCTAGTATTAAAGCTACTAAGGGCCAATGGACCATTGACTTTATATCTGATAGTGAAGGACAGTTCTGTAAGCGTAATGTTGGCTCAAGAAGATGAAGTAGGGAGCAAACACGTTGTATATTACCTAAATAAGAAGTTGTTATCATATGAAGAGAAGTACAATTACGTGGATAAGACTTGTCTAATGCTCATATGGGTAGCAAAAAAATTAAGGCATTACTTTTAGTCATATTAGTGGTGGTGATTTTGAAGCTTGATTCAATTAGGTACTTACATGAGATCCCTTTTTTGATTGGTAGATTAGCAAAGTGGTTAATCATGTTGATTGAATTTGATATTAAGTATGTAGCCAAGATGGCGATCAAAGGGCAGGCATTTTCAAAGTACTTAGCACAACAACCTATTAAAGAAAGAGAATCCAAGCCTTCCCAATTCCCAAATGAGGGGTTAGGAGCAATTAAGCCCTAAGAATGGAAAGTGTACTTCAATGGAGCTATAAATGAGAAGGGTGTAGGCATAGGGGTGTTCATGATCTCACTTGAAGGAGAACTCTCTTGTGGCTAAAAAGCTCAATTATAAGGTGACTAATAATATGTTGAATCCAAAGCATGTGCACTAAAACTTGAACTCCTGAAGCAAATAAGGGTTAAGGCAGTAGAGGTGTTTAGGATTCTCTATTGGTCATTTTATAAGTAACAGAAGAGTGGAAACTAAATGAAGAACATTTAGGCCAATACCTAGAGCATATAAAGAGGTTGTTGTAGATTTTTCAAAGGATCACATTTCATCATCTACCAAGAGAAGAAAATGTGATGGTAGATGCAATGGCAACTTTAGTCTCAATTTGGAAAAGGCCTATGGTGATGCCTATAAAGCCACTTATCACACTTTCGTCTGGGACAACATGTTACAAGGGTGCACGTATGATGCAAGTATCAATGGAAAATCACCCCTAGTATTTTGATATACAAAGATACTTAGAAGATGGTGAATACCTATAAGGGGCTAAGAAGAAGGATAAGGACATGATTTAAAGTTTGTCTTCACAATTTATAGTGTATGATTGGTAAATCTAGAATGACTAAAGAAGTATTTCATGTAAAGTGTGAGAGAAATGAAAATAGCCTGCTAAGTTGAAAACTAGAAAGGGCAACTTAGGCAAAAATTAGAGCATAAATAAATAATGAAAAAAGAAAAGAAGAAAAAAGAAGAGAAAATCTTGCTAGGTCAAAAACCCATAAGGGCATCCTAGGTAAAAGTTAAAGCATAAAAATGGATAAAATGAATATAGTAAAAGTCGAAAGAGTGTGACTGACCATTAAGGGAACATTGGTAAGACAACAGAGTGAGAAGACAAAGATAAATGAGTAGAGGGCCAAGGCAATAAAAACATTAAGCAAGATAATTAGATGATTAAATATGCTAATGTTAAAAGTAGAAGTCATGCATTTAATCACTATTTTACGTTTAAAATGTAAATGGTTCGTGCCAAACACAATATCAAATGGAAGTACATTTGCATAATTGAAGTGAATTAGTCATATATGCTTTGAACTAGAAGTAAATATCAGTCTTTTTATTATGAAAGATCGTTGTCTTCTATTTGTCAATGTGATGTCTGAAGCTCTAAATATTGCACAACCATGCCATGTAATTTACAACATCATCACATTGAGGATCCCAGCCAGTGTAGAAGTCATAAATGTAATGACTAGTCTAAGTGGTTTTAAACTTGTCTAAAAAGCATTAGGTTAGAGGACCATCGACAAACAAAGGTAGGAACTGCACTTTAAACTAGAGAGCACTGAACTAACGATGCAGGCAAGTAGGGTTGTAAAATGTGCCTGAAGCTAATGTCAGAAGGATGACATCATCCCTATAAGTCCTCAGAGTGACACAAGACAGGTTCCACTAGGGATAACTCCAACGAATATTAGTGACAATGATGAGAGATATCCACTAAGCCCACTCAGCTCCAGTAATGGTTGGTCTAGTTAGACGATAACTTAAATGATTTTATGGGTAGAGCCTCACATCCATAGTGGGGGGTAGCCAATAGTCCCAACCTCTCTTGTAGCTATGTCTCAAAAAAAAAAAAAAAAGAAAAGATGAAGAAAAAAAGAAAAATAATGAGAAAATGAAAATAAGATGCTTGTTAGGCTAAAAACCTAAAAGGGCGGTATAGGTAAAATTGAGCAACATGCTAGAATGAAAACCCACAAGAGTAGTCCAAGGAAAAGTTAGGGAAATAATAAAAAGAAGAGAAAAACAAAAGAAAAACAAAAGAGAAAAACAAGAAAAAAAAGAGGAAAGAAAGAGAAGGAAAATTGCTGCAAGAAGAATTGATACCTAAAGTAATAATGGGCTTCTTAAAAAGGAATTGCTAACCTCCAAAGCCACTCTATCTAGTTCCACGATTGTCTCCCTTAAAATTATCGGTACAAGGGTCCTCCCTAACTTTGCGCCTTGTAAAGTGTTAAAATCTATTGATCGATCTCACCATTGTCCCTCCTCAGTAGAT
Source organism: Omphalea diandra (assembly GCA_949677035.1). Classification (NCBI taxonomy): domain Eukaryota; kingdom Viridiplantae; phylum Streptophyta; class Magnoliopsida; order Malpighiales; family Euphorbiaceae; genus Omphalea; species Omphalea diandra. The sequence continues at coordinate 8,900 of CATIWR010040784.1, read as the reverse complement.
ACTTGACTATCAAAATAACTACTGCAATGTAAGCCTGAGCTACTCTAGCATGTCCTCTAGAGGGGAAAAGTGTAATGAAAGAGGTCATGAGAATCTTCTCCTCACATAAATAGCTAAGGGGTGTGGGTCTCTAAAGCTCAATTACCTTCATTTCTAGAAGGCATCACATCAGATTAATCGACCTTGCCATCTATATACATATATCTATAATCTCTAGCTCTTTAGGCTATATGCTTCATCTCCATCTTTACCTCTGCCTCTACAATACATTGATCCCTCTTCCTAATTTTGTGGTTCTAACATTACATCATCTTGTACGAGAAACATGAGGTTGAGGTCTTTAGGACACAAAACATATAAGACACGAACCATGAACATGCATACACACATTGTTTTGTTTATGTTTCTTTATCTTATTTAGGGCGCATCTATTGCATCATGGCTCATTTAAGAGCAGGGATTAGCTCTACTATGGTCGTCGATTGGACATGACAAATCTATAAAAAGGAGAGGTGAAAATGTTCTTAGAAATATAATTTACAATACAATCAAGACACAGTGAATGCAATGAAATATGAAAGTCATATGGGTGGTCTTAGCTAGCTCAAAAGCACATATAGACAAGGTGATATGTAGTGACACCATTGACCCAATCAATGAAACCATATAAGACTTCACCATGCTATCCGACATGGTGGCCAAATCGCCCACCATTACAAGCTCTATGCCTCTTAATGTAGATCTGTCGGTCGATTTATGACCCTAAATAGTAGTCGAGCCAGATCTAAAAGTAGAAGTAGAAGGCCTTTAGGACACTTGGGCAATGGTACCTCAACTTGTATGTTGCAGGGCAATCCCCTTATCATGTGCATAGTAAGGAATACGCGAATAGTTGCCTTATCCAAGGGAAGGCTCCCTACGAGCGCACCAATCATGTAGGACCTTTATGGGACTCTTACATAATATAATTGCTCCCCAGACACATACTGTTGGGCCGCAGCTAGCTCCATTCCACCAAGATCCCTCGCCTAGAACAAACTAGTAGTTTAACTATGTAGGACAAGTCACTCATCCAAACCATCACACTAGCAAAAGATGTGCTCCCCTAAATACTACTCATAAATAGAGGGCCCTACCATTAGCAGATAACTATATGAGATGACCATAGCATATGCCACCTCTATTGATCAAGTCTCCATAGGATGCCTTCAATGAGGTGCAGTTGTAATAAAGAAATAAAATCACTATAAGTATAAGACCAAAAGTATAATAAGTAATCTTGACTAACATATTGATGTCAATGCATGAAGAATACCTAGTCCATGTGATCATGTTCAGGCGAGCATGCTTGGCAGTCACGGGGGAATCTTTATAACTCACAATGCTCCACCAGGCAAAACGTGGGTAGCCACCCTTTACATCATCCATAGGATCTAGTTCCTGCAGCAAGCCCAGCTTAATGACTCATGTCTGTCAATAAAAGATAGTATAAGCATTAAAATAATGAAGTAGAACCAAAGTACAAAGAATAAAGGAGAATGACAATACTCACGATCAAGACTCTCTAAGCATCATACATGCAGCCCTAGCTCAAAGAGCATCAGTCATGATATTGATAGAGGTATACTAAAGCCGTAGACCCTTAGTCAAAGTAGTGTAGTAAGCTCAAGTCCTCTAGCGCAAGCACTACACATAGCTCTACCCCCTAACAGCATTTGAGATCACAAATTCTAGCAAGGCATATAGTAAATCACAATGTGCATGTTGATCAACTACCTTGGTGGGCCTATCATAGGTAATAGCGGGAGTACCAGTCTAAATGCTTGACCTTATGACTATCTTACTCCTCTTTAGCAAGGGAACACAGCTAAAGACCATCAATAATGCCTATTAGAATTAAACTCCAACTCCTATTGGGATATAGATAGTGTCCGTTGAAAATCTCTTAGAGGATGTGAACTTGATGCTCTATTTTTTAAGATTTTGTATAGTGTTTAAATGGCTATTAGCATTAGTTTAATGCCCATTAAAAAGTGTCCCAAAGCCTATTGAACATTTGAGCATCTCCCATTAGAGGGTCTAGAAACTTTAACTCTACTTGGGTGTTTTTCTAATTCCATATGTATAAGTCTAATGCCCATGTTAAGATCTTGAGGGTTTTGTTCACATCGAGTCATTTGGTCCAACACCTATTGTGAAAATTCAATGCCTTAACTCATATTTAGGTGTCACTTCAATGCCTGTTGAGTAAAACTTTGGATCAATAAATTGATGTACCTTCAAGATCTTAAACACAAACTCAAATAAAAGTTAGTTTTAGATCTGTTTGTAATCTTCAAAATAAGTTTGGTTTATGAAAACTTCAAGGTACTTGATATCAAAATTTGTTAAAAGTATCAATCACTTTGCTAATTTCCTAGTCAAGGATAGGGCCTTGTATAGACACTTGATCCGGTCAAGCTTTAAAACCACTTAAGTAAAGTATGATTGAAAATAATGCCTCAACTTCTTCATGGCCCATACCAATGCTAAACATATATTTTCTATATGATTATACTTTTCCTCATAGGAGAGCAATTTTTTATTAAGGTAAGACACAACATGATCATTTCTTGTCTCATTTTCTTGAGCTAACATTGCCTTACATAACTCTTTTCAACTGTTAGAAACATAATAAAGCACTTTCCTAGCTTTGGGGGTTTTAACATTGGTAGAGTGATTAGGTACTCTTTTATCTTCTAGAAAGCTTGCTGACACTATTCATTCCATTACATTGATTGGTCCTTGCTTAATAGTTTGAATACTAGCTTTTAAATAAGAGTAAGTCTTGATATGAACCTGCTGATGTATTGGAGGTGGCATAGGAAACTTTAAACTTCCTTCTCTATCTGAGCTAAGGGCATGTCTTGAATGGCCTTTACCTTATTTGGACCTACTTGGATGCCTTTATCGCTCACTACAATTTCTAGTAACTTACTAGACAAAACCCTAAACATATAATTCGACCTTAGGTTATACTGATCAACCTTCTTTAGGAACTTCTTCAAGGCTTCTCTCATCTCATATTTCACCATCATGTCATCTACATAAACTTTTACTTGCTTATGGACTAAGTCATAGAATAAGGCAATTACCATTCGTGACTATATTGCTCTTGCATTTTTCATTCCAAATAACATCACCTTCTAATAATATGTTTCACACTCATGATGAAAGCTATTTTTACCTTATTCATGATTGCCATGACGATTTGGTTATAGCTTATGAATCCATCCATGATGGAGTACATGACACATGTTATAATATTGTTGATTAACAGATCGATGCGGGGCAAAGGGAAATCATCTTTAGGGTAAGCTTTATTCAAATTTCTATAATCCACACATATCCTTACTCTTTCATCCTTCTTTAACACAATATTAGTTAGCCACTTAAGGTAATTGACTATCTCCTAATTTGCATTCAACTACTTCACCACCTATTCCTTAACCTATTGGGCCCACTATGGTCTCATTCTCCTAAGCTTCTATTTCATTGGCCTCATATGCAGGTAAGTTGGAATCTAGTGTTTAGTTATCCATTAATCAACCCCTAACATATCTTTGTATGTCTATGCAAAGACCCTTTCATATTTTTTGAGTAATTATTCAAACTTTTACTACTTGTTTGTTGTAATATCACTGACAATGAGCAAGATTTTTGGATTTTTCCATGTGCCAAGATTAAATATAATGGTACAGACAAAAATAATGTTAAATATGTTCATGAAATGATGCATTATATACACACTACCATTAGGATACACATTACACAAGTAAGCAAATTCGTCATTCAATGTCTTAAACTTTGAAATAAATGCATTATCATATTTAACGAGGTTAAAAATAAGAACACCAAAGGTGTCAGGAAAAATAGCTTCTTCAAGAAAATTGGCAGGGGTCCTTTCAGCATCAATCTTCCTTTCCCTTTTAGCTTTCTTCTCATCAGTTATCCCAATAGTAGCATTCAGATGCCAAGCACTTTTGGAGCAATAAGAGGCAGGGTTCATCAACCCTAAGACCTTTTTTATGATGATTTAGCCTTAGATCATTCAAGTCCTCTACGTGTTTTGCATTAAAATTCTTTACCTTACATGATACATATGTTTGTGCTTTAATGCTACATTATTTCTTGTGTGATATTGGGATGCGTTATTGAGGACCTAGATGCATGATTAGGTACCTTGACTTTAGAGATGTGCTAAGATGATTAATGGCTTTGTTTGCTTCCTTAATTTCTTTTATTTGCTTTACTTTGTCTTTAATCACTAACTTTCTCCTTTCTTTTGAGTGTAGGTGACTTGCTTAAATTATACCATTAATTTGGTCTTGATAATCATCCTATGAGACTATGGTTGGTTATTTAATATAGATAATATGGATGTGGATGTCAATCTCTATTCCGTATCATATGCCTTAATTCCCTTTAAGATAATTATGCATGATGTGGATGTATGGATATGCAAGTCACCCCCTTTTTGAATTATTAACTTAGATTATTTGATTTGGTTGCATTAAAGGCATGCTTAGGGTAATTAAAATGGACAAATTAATAACTTGGTTAAGATGTTAAAAAGTGAACCAAAGATGCTTGAAGGTCAGATCCCAATATCCGAGCCATTTGGTGGTGCCTAACCTCTTCCCCAAGTCGTACCCAATTTCCAAACTCGATCTCAAATGAGGTGAAGATGAAATGGGCCTTCTAAGTGACTTAGTTTAGGCTTAAATTTTACCTTCCTTAGATTCTTATCTCGATCAAAGTCAAGTGGGGAATTTACAATTCTTAGGGATGGTACTAAAGTATTGTCCTATCATGGTCCCCCAATGACCATAACTTAGACTCAAGGCCTTGAACTCATACAAGGACTAAAGGATCCCTCATTGATCCGAGCACATGTCACTTATATAATTAGCAATGTTACAACCCACATCCTTTCAACGCCCATTGGTCAATAAAAGGATAGAGTCACAAGTAAGATTTCACTCATTCAAGCGCAAGCTTAAAAACACAAATTTATTAGTACTCAAAGTGGCGAGTCCACTAGGGACTCGTGAAATTGACTTCGCATTCAATCATTAGTTCACTTTAACATTTTAAGCTTGTTATTAATCAAGTCCATTTGCATTCACGTAGCCTCCACACTTCACCATGTGTACTAGGTCTACCTTTAGACAAACCAACGGCCTTCAAATCTAATGTTATTAAGGGCCTTCAAGAGGTTAGTTTGTAAGCCTAAGAGTTGGAATATGAGTAAAAAAGACAATATGGGGGAAGAAGGAGTGCTCCGTCATAGCCTCAAGTTGGAAGCAACAAGATAGCCAATATAAATACAGTTAAGACTCCAAGATAGATTAGAGATTTAGGCATGCCCCTCTCCAAAGTATTTGAGAGGTTACAAAAGAAGAGAGTATTGAAGACCTTAGCATTAAGGCTACCTCCTAACCTACTGCCTAGAGAATATGAAGTTAATGCTTTTTATGCCTTCCATTAAAGAGTAAGGCACAACATCGATGACTGTCATAGGTTAACACATGAGATTCAAGATCTCAATGACAACAAAATAATTATGCCACCAAAATCAGGGAGACCAAGTATAATAGGAAACCCTTTCCCAAACTATCATAATGTTATTTGTACTAATCAATGGACATTTATGGTAGATTTTAGGGTGCTTAAAGAGGTTGTTATAGCTACCTTTAAAGAAGTACTAAAGGATCTTACTATCATGGTTCACGCTATCAACCCATATAAAAGTTTAGATAAGAATATAGGAGGTGAGAGTGAAAAGGATGATCAAACTATGAGAGAAAAGCAATGAAGAAAATGAAGGGGGCAAGTGAACCATGTAACTCGAAGTAAGAAATATTACTTTGATAGGGAGGCTCCCAAGGAACTGAGGGTTGATAAAAAGTTAAACAAACTTACTGTGAAAGAAAAGGAAGATGACAACCCTATTGTAAAATAGCTGAAGAAGATGTCCTCTTAAATCAGTGTATGGGAATTACTCATTACTTCTCAGGAACATAAAAAAGCTATGGTTGAAGCCCTATCTACCCTGATTATTTCTAATGAAGCCATTCTGAAAGACACTATTATTTTGGTCACCCATAAAGGAAAATTACCTTTTCAAATGAGGACTTCTCACTAAAAGGAATGGATCATAATTTGGCTTTATTTATTAGGGTTAAGGTGAAAGGGAAATGCATTTCGTGTGTGATGGTTAATGATGGGTCTAGGATTAACATCTACTGCTTGAAATTGCTACATAAGTTTAAATTGTCTGAGAAGGATTTGAAAGCTACAGATAATATCATATAGGCCTATTATGATAGTAAAAGTTAGCATGAGGGGTGTTCAAAACTCTAATAAAAATAGGCATCATAGAGATGATGGTGGAGTTTATGGTTTTGGACATTCTTGTCTATTTCTTACTATTATTAGGAAGGTAGTGGTAACGTCTGCTTGGTGGTATGCTTTCCATTATTTAACAGAAAGTTAAGATTCCTTATAAAGGTGAGATTGCAACCATTTGTGCAGAGGATAGGGAGATTATGTTAGCGTTAGGCATGATTGTTTTGCACCTTTGAGGGTTTTAGGCTGCTAAGGTCACTAACAAGTAGGTTGATTTGAAGGTGATGAGTATTATGAAGAATATGAACTTTTTGCTCAACTAGGGATTAAGGAAGAATTATAATGGTATACTAAAGTTTTCAAAGATTCCTATATAGAATATGAGGGAAACACTGGGCTACCATGATAAAGGATCAAAAGTGGAAGTAAATGATCTTTGTGGACCACTGTTTGTTTTCTTTATGAAGGAAGAGGAAGTTACCCAAAAGGATAAGTAAGAGGTTATTAAGGATGAGAAGTCATCAGGAGATGGAATATATGAACTTAAGAAAGCATTTTTTCAAATAGATATTAATGAATTGAGCAATTAGAATTAGTAAGATTCATCAGTGGAAAAGGATAAAAAGAGGAAAATGAATAAGAAAGGTAAACAAGATATTAGAACAGAGGATAAACAAGAGTTGGGCTAATCTATAGTCTTGTATGGCTTTCAAACTATATGGCCTTGTAATGATAAAAGAGAACTCTTAGAGGAAGAGGTATAATAATACTTGTTAGAATAACGCTTTTGGGCTATAGTGTCAATTTCATAGAGAAGAAGTTTGGGATCGATAATCAAGGTATTTTTCTTGTGGATCCAGAATGAGGGATATATCGATTTGTTCAAGTTCTTTAAAGGTATGTATGTTGTCCCTTGGTGCCCTACAAGAGGGGTTAAGTAAGGCAATGGCAAGTAAAAACCAATAACTAATATATGCATAAATAAAGATAAATCAACACAATCAATTTATAGAGGTTCGACACAACCTTGCCTACGTCCTTTCCTTTAATCTTCCACTATAGTCTTTCACTATCAAGATAGACTACATGTGCTATCAATCACTCTTACAAGGCAAGAAGGATAAACATGAAAAAAAAGCGACCACAAATTACAAGGCAAGAAGGATAAACATGAAAAAAAAAGCTAAATTTGACAATTAAAGTGATGATCCACATTAATATATTAATGCTTAATTTATCCAAATTGACATAGAAAAGCACAATTGCAATTAAAATTAAGACATCTAATGATTCATATCACACATAACCAATACACATAACAATCAAACAAAAGATCAAACTTTTCAATTTAGGGAGCTTCCATTAAGCATTCCCAATTCTCTCTTAATGAAGTTCAACCTTTCTTTATTAAAAGGTTTAGTGAAAATATCTGCAAGTTGATGATTTGTGTCTATAAATTCTAACACAACATCACCCTTTTGGATATGATCTCTAAGAAAGTGATGTCTAATATCTATGTGTTACTCCTAGAGTGTTGGATGGGATTCTTAGAGAGATTAATTGCACTAGTGTCGTCACATTTGATAGGAATGTGATCAACAAATTTGCCATAATCCTTTAATTGTTATTTCATCCAAAGCACTTAGGTTCAACAACAATGCACAACTACATACTCAGTTTCGACGATGGATAAGGCAACTAAAACTTGTTTTTTACTAAACCAAGACACTAAGCATTCTCCTATAAATTAGCAAGTTCCAAAAGTACTCTTTCTATCTAAAAGACTACCAACGTAATCTGCATCCGAATAGCTTATAAGACTAAAAGATGAATCCTTAGGATACCATAGTCCTAAGTGCAATGTACCCTGCAAATATTTGAAAATTCTTTGATAGCATTTAAATGTGATTCTTTGGGACAGGATTGACATCTAGCACACATACATACACTAAACATAATGTCAGTTCTTGAAGTAGTAAGATAAAGTAGAGAACCGATCATACCTCGATATCTCTTTTCATCAACTGTCTTACCCGATTCATCTTCATCTAGTTTGATGTTACCACTCATGGGTGTTTCTACTACTTTGCATCCATCCATACCAAACTTTTTATGTCCTTTGTGTATTTGGCTTGATTGATGAAGATCCCTTATTTGGTTTACTTGATTTGTAGACCAAGGAAAAACTTGAGCTCTCCCATCATGCTCATTTCAAATTTCCTAGTCATACACTTAGTAAAATCTTCACAAAGAGATTCATTAGTACCACAAAAAATGATATCATCAACATAAATTTATACTATAAGTGTATCATGTTTGTGCCATTTTACAAACAAGGTAGTGTCCACTTTTTTTTTTTTCAAAATCAATTTTCAAAAGAAATGAACTAAGCTTTTCATACCAATCTCTTGGAGCTTGTTTCAACCTATATAAGGCTCTATTCAATTTAAAAACATAATTCGAAAAACTATGAGACTCAAAATCAGAAGGTTGTTCAACATAAACTTCCT